>OMKZ01022596.1:9737-38918 GCA_900302535.1 Neoniphon sammara | reverse complement strand
TGTGTGTGTGTGTGTGTGTGTGTGTGTGTGTGTGTGTGTGTGTGCGCGTGCGCTTGTCATGATTTTACAGTCACCCAAGGAGTATGCGGAGGGTGGGGTGCATTGTAGTTGTTAGTTTGTAGCCAAACTGCAAAGCTGGAACTCATCATCAGTTTCACATCCAAAGCTGATAATAAATGTCGCCCTGGTCTTAACACTAAAGTTAATCTCATTTTAGACCTTATGCCTCAACCAAATGTAAACAGAGACATTTTTTTTACTATCATCCTAAAAAAAATCTATCATGTTTTTTAAATGAATACCTTTGGAATGAATTTGCAACCTGTTTGTTAATTATTATTATCATTATTAGAGTTTGACCAATATGGGCTTTTTGATGCTGATGCCATAATTTTATACTGCGGCTACTGACAGATATTCAAACTCGTTAAATTTGATGCCAAAAAAAATTACAAGGATTCCATGTTCCCACCAGAATTCTATTTTTAGCAGGGTGGAAAAGTCCCTAAAATCCCAATTTGACAGGGACACTAAAACTCTCTGCTGACACCCATACTAATGAAACTCTAATATGTGAATGAGAAGCTTTCGGTGGTTGGCTGTTTACAGGGTGGCAGGTTGAACAGGTTTCACCTTACCATCTGTTCAGTGTTACTACATCATTCATTACATCTTCAAAAGAAAAACTAATTTAAAAAACATTATTGAACAATTAAATTAATGTGTAAAATGTGCAAAAAATATCACATTTCATAGCAGTCTTTACAGGCTGGTTTTTATGGAGTTGTGGTTAACAAGGAACGATATTGGCAGAAAACAACATGACTGTCTAATACATGATATTTAATGAAAGTGTAAAAATTATCTAACTGATGTAGCCGTTTTACCCGAATTATCACATGCCTAATTATTTTACCGTAAGTGTGCATTAAGTGTGTGTGTGCGTGTGTGTGTCTGGGTCTCTCTAGGTGAGGATGATAGCAGGGACCTGGCCAAGCTGGAGGAAAGGGTCTGGGATCCCAGCAGCTCGCTGACGGAGAAACAGATCGACCAGTTCTTAGTAGTAGCTCGGTAAGACCAAACCTGGAAATGTGAATGTGTACATTTTTTTAAAGCATCTCAAACTTTTTCCAGCTTATAGTGACACCCCGTCCCCGCCCCCACACATCTAGGTCAAGGTTATCACCCGTCATTTTTGACAGGAGCAGCCTTTTATATCTCTCTCTGTGATCCTGTTCTTCTTTTGTAGAACCAACTTGTGTTGCCAATTGTAGCCAAGTCAGTCCCAATTTGCTGGAAGCATGTTACTTGCCTGGCAAAATTACTGTATTGAAATGAAAGTTTATGTTCTCTTTCTCTTTCACCATCTGTGTCTCTATTTTTTGTCTCCTCCACTTCTGTGTCCTACAGGTCAGTAGGTACATTCGCCAGAGCCCTGGACTGCAGTAGTTCTGTCCGGCAGCCCAGCCTTCATATGAGTGCTGCTGCAGCCTCTAGAGATATCACCTTGGTAAGAGAAACACACACGCACGCGCACACACACACGCACACACATACATGAAAGCTGCCTTGGGTTAAATTGGTATCACACCATAAGGTGAAAAGTGTGGGAGTGAAGCATTATTGTTAATCAAAGAAAATGCTTGTAGTTTCTGTGTGTGTGTGTGTGTGTGTGTGTGTGTGTGTGTGTGTGTGTGTTAGTGGTTGTCAAGGGCTGTCTGGTTATCCTTAACAAGCACTCGGCCCCAGCAGTCTTGCGCGGGCCTGTTCTGCCCTACTTCTGATCCTCATATATAAAATATCCATGAGAGGCCTTCAAGCTACATGCATACACGCACAAATGCGCGCGTGCGCGCACACACACACACACACACACCAAAGCCTTACACAGGAGGTGCAGACAATGTTTTAAAAACTCAGCTTTGTTTTCCAAACTCGACAAACTGAACAAATAAAAATGTCATACTTGCTGGAAGTAGTTAACAAAATACTGAAGAAAAGAGATTAGTGCATTCTGCTAATCATCAGCTCAAACCATCTACGTATCAAGTTCGTGTTTTTAAGGGAATCAGTGACATTCAGTCAGTGCATCTTATTGATTGATTAATTGATTCAATTTATTTGCTGATTTCATATTTAAGAATGTGGACAGTTCCACCAAAATAGAAAAAAGATCCATAAATTCTGAAAATGTCTGGACAGTAAATTACAGCTATGTCCCTAATGGATTGATTTATTGTTGATTTAATTGATTGATCATTTGATACAATTAATGTGACCATTTTGTATTCAAGGACAGTTCAACCTAAACCAGGAAGAACATTTAAAAAGAAAAAATGTCAGGACAATGTGGTGAAGTCCTCAAGCTTATTTCCATCTTGTGTTTAGTTCCACGCCATGGACACCCTTCACGCCACGGGCTACGACATGACACGGGCCATCGCAGCGCTGGTGCCTCAGGGTGGGCCCGTTCTCTGCAGGGACGAGATGGAGGAGTGGAGCGCCTCAGAGGCCAACTTATTTGAAGAGGCACTGGAGAAATACGGCAAAGACTTCACTGATATCCAGCAGGACTTTGTGAGTACAAAAGAGTTGAAAATCAAATTTGCCTCAATATAGGATTGCTCACTTTTTCAAACCTCCGTGGGAGTAGGGATTGTTTTAAGACTATTTCAAAGCCATTTCTGTGTATTTATGTAGCGGAGATATGCAGGAAAGAGGAAAGACATTTTGAGTACCTGGTATGGTCCTTAGCCTGCTTCTTCACCAGGACGCCCATGAGTGGGATGTCTCAAGTTAATTTCAAGATGTGTAGGTATCCACTGGACTGTAATTGCTGCTTTTGAGTGCAGAATATACAGAATAAGAGTTCAACTTCTGTAACAGACATTTACATTTCATTCAGGCAATTTGCTTTCATGCAGAGCAGTTTCCAGGTGCAACAATAGAATGAGTTAAAAAACTAGATTGCCAAAGTAATAGCCATCCATTAATAAAGAGAGTAAGGGGTCAAAGCTGCAGCACAGAATTAGAATAAGTATTTCTTTATCCCCAGAAGCATTGCATAGAAATTTATTTGACGGGACTGACTAAGTATGGGACTTATTTAAAGGCAAAGAGAATGCTGCTTCTCTGTTGTGGGTCCTAGCAGTTCTCTGTGCTTTCAGCCTGAGAAGAATGGTGCTGCCGTTACTGGCGCTGTCAACAATAAATTGTGCCAGGCCTTCACTATGTGCCTCACTCTACCACCTGGTGGCTGGCTGCCGTCAGTGCTGCTCACTCAGTTTCCACCCGGGCCTCTCCCCAAACAACAGGAATAACCACTGTTATGGGTGGGGCCACTCCTGGCAGCTTGACAGCACTGTTGCCTCTCAAACTTCTTAGAGGGAACTTTGCACTGCAACCTTACCAGATTAAAATACATTTGATAGTCAGTTGCATATTTTTCTATCATAGATACATTCACCCTGATAGTAGGAACTAAAGTTATTTTTTTCACAGACTGCTCCTTTTTTAAAGCCTGTAATAAGAGAAACTTCTTTTTTTAGCAGTGGACAGCATCACATTTATACAGTTACACCTTTTCACACTTGTAAGTCACAGTACTTCTGACCACTGAGTAACTGCACTGGAAATGTTCCTATTTAAGTGCCTTGCTCAAAGGCATCTCAACAGTCAAGTGACTATAGAGCATTAGAAGTTCACATCCCATATCCAGATTTTCTTCGCCAGTCTGGAGATTGAAGAAAGTGACCTGCCAGTCAAAAGTCTACTACTACTGCAGTAAATAATAGACAAATAATGTTTCTTTTACCACTTTCTTCTTCTCCAGTTACCCTGGAAATCTCTGACCAGTATTATTGAATATTACTACATGTGGAAGACCACGGACAGATATGTACAGCAGGTAACACAATTCATTACCCTTCACAATGATTTATGATCAACATTGGAGGTGATCTCAGAGTGCAGTTTTGCCAAGATTTATGACCAGCCATATTTTTTCATGATTATTTTGTTCGTTTTATAGCCCATTAAGCCTTTCACATTGATTTTGTCACTTTTGATGATTTACATCTCTGTTGAAGGCAATACTGCTTATCTCTGTTGCCTCCTGAACACCGTACATGCTTTATTTAGGCCATCTGTGTCATGGAGGGAAGAAACTTACTTCTGATCACATCCTTCTCTCGCTTTCTTTTCTCCCTCCTCCTCACCCTCTGTCTCCGTTCCAGAAACGGTTAAAAGCAGCGGAGGCGGAGAGCAAGTTGAAGCAGGTCTACATCCCTAACTAGTGAGTACCTTGGTGGAAATTTTTGTGAGGAATGTTGGATTTATCGGCATTCGTCAAAAAATATTTGTGCAGCTCTATAGTGCAGCTCTAAACATCACAAAATTAATGGCACAAAGTTTAGGGAATAGTAGAGTGACCTTCTTAGCAGGATTTGTGGTGTTTTAAAGTTGGACTCCGGCTCCGGTTGTTAGAGCACAAACTCTTCTTTCAGTCTATTAGTATTCATGAAAGCTCACACTACAGTATCAGTGTAACTGCTGTCCCTGGCAGTTGGCTCATGAATGTTATCTATTCTCTTGGTGAATATACTCTTAGTCAGCCAGTCCTATCTTTTCTGTACCATCTCTCTGTCTGTGCCCCACCAGTAACAAGCCCAACCCTAACCAGCTGAGTAACAGTGTAAAGCCGGCTCTGGTCAATGGAGCGGCGGGTACCGGCGTTCCCGGACCTCCAGGTCAGACCCCTGGCCTGGGCCGAGCCTGTGAAAGCTGCTACAGTAAGTCACTCACGTACCACGAATACTGTTGGAAAAAATCATGCAGCTGCAGTTGCAGTCTCAATTAAAAAAAAAAAAATGACATTATGCATATGTTGAGGATGTGTCATGACTCCTGGGCTTTTTACACCTGTGAAACTCAGTTTTCCCAAAATTTGAAATTTCATCTTGCCTGAAGAGTTTAAATTTGGCATAAATGAGTTTTCACCCAAGCTCAATGAAAGATTTACATGCTCAGGCAGGGCTTAACAGGAAATATACACACTTGTCTCCTGATCATATATTTCCATCCAAATGAACACTGGTTATGAAATTCTTGGTAAACCAAATTTATAGTTATTTTGTGTTTTTGCTACATTGTCTTAGTGTTAGCCATCGATATATACACAATCATGTCTCTGCTGTCAGTAGACTGTAAACTGGTGAGAATCAGTAACATTATAATGAAAGCTGGCACAAAAAAAAAACAACAGGAAATGCAAGAAATGAAATGGTTATGGGTTGCATGTCATTTCCTTACTGCATTACTGTGAACACCTTGTTATCCATGCAGACTGCTCATTTTGATACTTGCAAGCTAAAGTTGTGAGTTAACATTACCTTGGAAGTACCAGAATGAAAACTATCTATTGCAACGTGTATAACAAAAAATTTAGCCTCTTTCATTTGATCTCCAAGCAGTAGTATGTCAGTACAACATAAAAGATCACTCTGGACCATGGCACAACAAATAATTATATCAGGACCTGTATATTGGTAGGTAATGTTCAGTAAAACCAGATCATCCAGACTTGGTCATTGAGTGTATTATAGAGTAACAATCTGGGAAGCCAAGAGAGATGGGGGAGGAGAGTATTATCTGCCCTGCAGCAGAGTATTGTGTGAGCTATTTTAGTGGTTGTAATTAATTCAGTGATGAGTGATTAAAGATTGTGCTTGCGCATGCATGCACTTGTGCATGTGCTCATGATTGTGTGTGTGATTATGTCCAGTCTCAAATGCATGTATGTGTGCTGGTGTGTAACTAACCTGCTCTGCGGATATAGATGTGCACGGTTGTATGTGTGTGCTCATATGTTTCCATGCTTGTGTGTGTGTGTGTGTGTGTGTGTGTGTGCGTGTGCGTGTAGCGAGCAGCTCCTATCAGTGGTACTCGTGGGGACCTCCCAACATGCAGTGTCGCCTGTGCGCCTCTTGCTGGACCTACTGGAAGAAGTATGGAGGTTTGAAGATGCCCACCAGGCTGGACGGAGAGAGGCCTGGGCCCAACCGCAACAACATGGTACACACACACACACACACACATAAACACAAACACACACTTGTGTTGGCATAATGTTACCTCACATTCGCTCACCTCTAACCTTAAGCTTTTCCCACACCATTAAGCCACATGCTTAACCTTAATTTAATTTTAGGTCTGACCCTGACCACAGACTCTGAAACCATAACCTCAGCAAGCATTCCTCACCAGTGACCCCATGTAACATCCAAAGAAACACACACACAGACACACACAAAATCTTGCCCTTAAATCCCCGCAGCATTTCAACAAGCCAGATTATGTTACGCAAACACAAACATAGCTGAAACATTACTGGAGAATGGCCAGCCTGATGAAGAGTGTAGATTGTTTAGCAGTGAACTCTGGGCCCCAGGTTAATTATTAGGCTATTAAATTACTTTGGTTGTCTACATTAGCCAGAGCAGTGTGCTAAATGAACAGTGTTTGCACTTTTGGGGGCATTCCAGTCAATTCCATTTTGCCAAGCGAGATCAATAAATCCCTGGAAAAAGTACTTAAATCCATTTCAGATAACAGTTCACTCCAAATCTTCTGGCAGTGAGTTAGGTGATAATTTGCCCTTTTAGCTCAAAGTTCCTGTGAAATGCTTTGATTTATATCTGTCCTTCTTTCTTGGAATTTATATGTTTCATGCTACGTCTGTCAGTATTTACTACATCACTATGTAAGCTACTGATATATCTGTCATTGAGGCCAACAAACATTGATGTACACGTTGCCTTTGCTAAGAAAGTGGTGTCTTTTTTCTGATCGCACCTTCAGAGCCCCCACGGCCTGCCCTTGCGGCACAGCGGCAGCCCCAAGTTTGCTGTGAAGACACGACAGGCTTTCTACCTGCAGACGACCGGACTGACGAGGGCAGCGCGGCGCCTCTGCCAGGACATCATCAGGCCACGCTACCTGGCCCGGCACCCCTACCTCCCTGTCAACACAGCAGCCATCAAGGCAGAATGTGAGCACCTGCGTCAGTCACACTGTTACTCGTGTGTTATGTCTTTTCTTTGTTTGTATGTTTGGATTTAGTATAGTTTAGTAATTTTATGAGACAGCTTTTAAATGGTTGCATTTCAGAATTATCCTGTTACTAAAGTAGATTACAGAAAACTTAAAGATAACACTAAAATTCAAATACTTATTTCCATAAAAATCTCAGACAACTGTAATGTAACTCACTTTGGTATTTCATGTGAGTAAGCACTGAAGATAGGCTGGAAAATTAGGAGAAATATGTTTTAGAGGATAGCAATAGCATGAGCCATGAGCTAGCATGAAGCTGTCACTGTTTGCTAAGGAAAGTCTTTGACTGAGGTTCCTTGCCTTTGAAAGTTTATGCTTGTATTGCTGATACAAGACAAGGAATTATGAATGAATTAAGGATGTATACAGGAGGCAAGTAAACTATTTTAATGACGGGGAGGGTTAGAGTTAGGGTTAGGGTTGGGGGAGTGCTGACATCAGGGAAATAAGGTTGCTGCAAATTCTGCAAGTCTAAGCTGCAGAAATTGTTTACAGACCTTTTTAAGATTGACACAGTGTCCTTGGTTGAACATCAGTCAGTTTTAAAGAATATATTTGTACTAATGTACAATGGTAATTTATTATCTTGTTAAATTTTATGACTTTAATTAAATTGTTTCATATTGTGCAATCATTGGACGAAAAGAGATCTTAAAAGAGAGAGACGGTTGTAGACTGGAGCTTGTAAAGATAATTCTTTTTCTACTCATAGTTAGACTATGCAGTCTCCCTGTATTAAATTTTTTTCTTTAACGGTCCTGTTGCAATATATTTCTACAGGTGGTCTGAGGTTGCCAGATTGGCCAAAAAAGCCTTTGCCACTGAAACCTGTGGAGCGTAAACCCCTGGAGTCTGTGGTCCGATATTTAGGTAAAAGGAAGTCATTCAACCACTGCATCTCTCACTAAGGTTGCATAATCTGTTGCAGTGGACTCTCTGTTTTCAAGCAGATCAAGCTGGGCCTAGGTGATCTTTTTAGATACTAGAACTGTTTTAGATATTTTAAATCAGGTCATACCAGCTTTGAAATTATACTTTTTCAATACTTGAGCTGCTTTGATATCTTCATATTTTATTCCTGTCCTTTTGCTCTTCTAAGAGGAATTAAGCAACTGAAACAATGATTAATTTATATTTTTGGAAATATTTTCATAATCATGTATACAAGGCGGACAATCTTGTGTTAATGTTTTAATAATATACCATTTTGAATTTTGCTGGTAATTTTAATGCCTCAAAATTAAACCTGCATGACTACAAAATTTTCTCCACTTTACACCTCCTTTTCCAACTCTACCATTTGAAAATATTCTGCCCCCTTTGATGGCTTAATTCCCTCTTGTTGCTTTTTAGCATTCCTTAATCCTCATGTGCATTCTCATTTATTTTTTTTCCTCCCTCTGTCTTTCTTGTACCCTCTCCTGCTCTCTCCTTTCTCTTCTACAGAAGCACACCCCCGTCCAGCCAAACCGGACCCCCCCACTCGTGGAGGATCCATCTCCACAGGCAGCCTGACACCCATAAAATCCTCTCCCATTCTCAACAATGGCTCACCCACTATCCTGGGCAAACGCACCTATGAACAGCACAATGGACTGGATGGTGAGTGAGACAAACACACAGGATCAGGGGAGGTAGATAGTTTATTTTTCTGCCAAGAAAAAATTCTTATCCACGGTTTTGGTGCACATATTGAGTGTTTGTCAGGGTTTGCATCTGTTCACTTTCATTTCACTCAAAATTTATGTTGAAGCCACATCTTGTAGGCTGCACATTTAATCATGTATAATCATCATATCATCTTTCTGTATATTGCAGTTTTAGTTTCCATGACAAGTAATCTTCAAATATTGTCATCAGTATTATTGAAACACTTCATTTCATTTTCTGCTGCAGCTGAAAATAGTGAACACGATAACGCAAGATGCAAAAACTGTCCTTCAAGTCTCATATCTAATTTAACTACTGTTAGATTGGATATAAGATTTTTGTTTTTATGAAGAAAATTGAATGCCTGATTAATAGGAGAGTGACCTCAGCCATGGTATTTATGTTTGTTTGTGTCTGTACTCCTACGGCAGCAGTCCTCACGTTTTGTAATTATTGACATTACAGTGCCTATTTATAGTTTCCTCTGAAATACCACACAGCCTTAAGCTACTGTTACCATACTGGAGGAGATGGCAAAACTCATGCTGGCCAAGGTTCAAATTCCATTATCTTCAAGAGGATGGAAGTATGATCACGTGCTGAGTTCATTAGATTTCAGTGTTACTGTAAGATTCTTTTTTGTTGCATTAATGTTTTCTGTATTTCAGGGAAATCTATTGGCACAAACAGGCTTGTATTCATTAGATTTTAAAGTTTTAATATCTTTGTTTAAACGTGATTTATTTTAAGATTTAAACACAGTCTCAAGGCACATCTGAACTTGCTCCATGGCCTCAACACACGAGTTGAAATCCACTGCCCAAAGGGTTTGTGTGGGGGTTATGTTTTTTTATTTATTTACTCATTTTTTTATTTTTTGGGGGCTATGTCCCACTTTCCCTCTCCCTCGTGACAGAGGGAGAGAGACAGACTGAGAGATGAAGAGAGTGGTAGAAAGCGAGAAAGATAGAGAGGGGGAGAGAGAGAAGGGAGAGAGATTGCAAGAGGATCGGATCGGCCTTGCTGCTTTAGCTGGAGGCTACAGTCCGTGTTGTCATGGTAACAGCAGAGAGGAGGAGGACTTGGTGAGTGTATCCTGAGGGAGAGAAGCTCTACTGGCCTGCTAGCCCACCTCAGGCCCAGGCTGGCATAACACTCTAGGAAGAGATTTGGGCTGGATATGAGCCTGTTTACTATGCTGGGATCCAGCATGGATTGGGGATTGCCTGGATTTTACCAGCAACTTTCTCAACTCTCGACAGAAATTGTCTCAACATAGGAAATGTTCCCATGAGAACATTTATTTTTATTACTTTTAAATTGATGTATTGTAAGTTACCACACGACATTCTTCCTTCAGCTTTATGTTAATAGTTTTTTTAGTTTGATCGTTTTAATCTGGCAGTGCTGCATTGATTTTTTTTCCTGCAAAACACCAACCTAATGAGCAGAATAAATGTAGGAGTGGAGTATTACCAAGCCTATCAATAATTCCAATGTGTTACACAGCAGTGTTTCCTCTGTAAATTTCTGCACCTGTGGTGCTTTGAGTCAGTTTTGTTCATATATGTCACAGTTTGGATCCAAGTTATGACACAAATTGAAGCTCTAGTGTTAAAGTATTTTATCCATAATATAATCATTACTTCTAAAACATATGGACTACACTTAATTCAGTTTTAGGTAATACTAACACAAAATTACAATGTTTAATTAAATTTCAAATCTTCTGCTAGTAGCAGTGGTAATTTCCTTGCTGTGGCGGCGCACTGCTGCTAAATGAATAGGAAACACTGTATATAGTACACTTTATCACTAATACATCTATCATTTATTTTTGTTTTTTGATGATAATTTTGTTTTTGATGTGTGACAATACTGGACACTGCCTCAAAGAGTTCACACAGAACAGATTGAGAGTGGCACATATTGAACGGACAGATTTTTTATATATATATAAAATTTTAATGTATTGATACAGCGGGGGATTCTGTGAGAAAATTTTGAATGCGTGGTTCAGTGGAAGGTTTGGCATTGGATGAGGATCAATTTTTTTTAGTGGAGCCGTGGAGTCTTAGTTCACTGTTTGCAAATGTAGTGAATTGCCTGCAGTCTCTGGGTTTTGAATCAATGTCAGAGGTTTGTGCATTCATCTTTTGTTTTGGAAAATCACACACCATGTCAAACCTCATAGGCGCAACATGCACAGTGTGGTTTACAGATCAGACCTTGTAGCATATCTTTGGACTTTGTCAGTATGAATTAAAAAACATGAAAAAAAATTGCATTTTCATTATGAAGATTCAAAGTTTAGGGGATAAAATGATATCAGACAATAGTCTTAAGGTGGTTAAAGTAGACAAAATCAGAGATCTCCTCTCTTCTCCTCTTTTGTCCATAGATGCTGTTAGACTTCAGAGTCCATAAAAAGAAAGTAGTACTTCATGGTGCCAGCAGAGGGCAGACGATTTCATCTTTTGTTGTAACTGTTAGTGGCAGGGGACTGATTGCTGACTGCAGGAGGCAGATTGTCTTTGTGTGTTCTCTGAACCAGCTCAATCTAATAACCCTCGTGCCCTTCCCAATCTGCAGGCACTAAATCCAAAGCCCTGGCTCCGCAGTGGGACATCATGGCCAAACGGGTGAGCGAACCGGGACGTCCCTCGGGCCCCATGCAGGACGAGGTGCATGAATTGGACTGACCACTCTATGGGAATGACCTCTATTACAAACCCCAGTGAGGTAAGAGATACTGCAGGGAAACTCAGGCTGCATAATTATGTCTCACTCTTAGTGTGGTCCTTATTTACAAATTCAAATAATAAATTATAACTACTTTATTATTTTGGGGCACAGCTGCAACCTTAAGGCCAACTTTTTACAGAATCTGTACCTTTTACTCATCATCTGCTTTAAAACGGCCCTAAAAAAATGACTGAAGATAATCAACTTTTGGGAACTTAAAGTGTTTTCACGCTCAGACTCAGGAGGATTTTCCTCGCTAACGCAGGGCTGTCCCATACTTTTCCACTTCGCTCGCCTCTACGATTTTCTAAAAGTGGTCTTGTGTGGTTTATTTTCATTTCTCACCAAAGCTGCCTGCCTCACCTTTGCAATTTTCATTCTGGTCACATGGTCCATGCAGTGCGTTCAATGGATGTGATTGGGCACGCATAATGGAAGTGCTTGATATACCACACAGGAACATTTAGTGGAACTGAAAATATAAGAAGTGCCTCAGTAGTACTGAATTACATGCTAAGCAATTACTGAAACATAAAATCCTATTTTTTTTTTTTTTCAAATTGGTGTAATTTTTTCAGTACTGATGCCACATCGGATAAAATATGATATCCGTTCAATTGTTCAGTCTTTCTTTTTTGGAATGAATGTGTAACATTTCATGTGTTTTTTGGTTTTCTAAACAAAGCCGGATCATGTGCTGTGCAGCTGATTTCTTTCCCTTCCTGTAATCTAACTCTTAAGCCCCATTCATACAGGATTTGTTTAACAGGGGGAAGTTGGGTAATGTAATCATTACCAGAGCATATCTGTCATTTTGGTCCTGTCTGAATCTGCTGTGTTGGTAAAAATTGCAGCCTCTTTAACCTTCTGTAAAAAGTCCAGTGAAAATAACCTTAGGTAAAACTAGTCCTTTCTGTCCCTGAGATTGTAGGTGAATATTCTGTCAGTTCCTTTGGGGAAAGGGACTCTTGCTGTGTGGTTAGGACCATCTGCTTTAACAGCACTTGAAAGCGGCGGTCACCCCGAACTGAACTCTGAAGTCTCAACTTTGGTCCAGTTGTGATTTGTCTTTGCTTTTGCAACCATGCTGGCTTATTATTAATGGAGCATGTCAGTGTAATTACAGATGTATGACGTATGACCCATTTTTGGTGAATGACAAAACACACAAATGGAGTAGATACTCCCATCTCTGTAATTTTGGAAACTGATTACACAGATATCTTATAGACATTGACATTACAGATGTTCTGTGTTAACAACTGCTTTACACACAAAGGCCTTTGATTTCTGAAGGTCTTTTGATGAAACTGCTCTTGAATTTTTTTGTTTGATGTTTAAGTGCAGGTAGTGTGCAAATGTTTCTTTTTTCTCCCACTCACTCACCACTCAGACTTCCTCTGAGGTTTGCAAAAAGCTTTCTTTTTGACTGCTTTATTTGTTAAAATTGAGATACCAAACATCTATTTGGTATTCATAGATATCACTTTGTTACCTAGCCCTATTGTTCTGAAAAATAAAGTTTATATTGTTGTGATATATGGCAACGATCTGTTGTAGAATGGTAGCTGAGACATGCATGAATAAATGTTGTATATTATGACTATTGCTCATTTAATTGCACTTGTGATAGGAAATATTCCACATTCGGAGGAAAAGAGATACGAGTGTAATCCATATCGCTGTTCTGACCTTTGACAAAACAGAATCTTTCTGTGTGTCTTTTTCGCAGCAGAATGGGACATAAAATGGAAAGGCATTTTCCAATGAACCCAAGGCCGAGGGAAGCTGGATGGAGGGAGACGACAGTATTGGCCACCTGGCTTCAGTCCGCATGGGTCTGTCAGACTGTTGAAGACCAACCAATCGTCTTTGCAAACGGAGTTTAGTTGTGGTCAATCACAAGATGAGCCTGACTGTACAGGACTGTGTTTATTACTTACATTTCTCGTTATTACTGTCATTGTAATTATTATTATTGTTATTATAATTTTTTCTACCAACTATAACTCAGAAGCTTATTGTTTAATTGTCGATCAAACGATGAAACTTACAAAGTTTCGTGAAAAATGCTTGCAAAAACCCTGTGGAAAAGGGTGGAAGGACTGTAACATAAGCCACTTGCATCTTCTCCTTTCTTTTTTTTTTTTTTTTTTTTTTAACAAGTTCAATTCTGCAAGGAGACGCACTTTTATTTCAGCAACATGAGTTACTCCTTGTTCTCTGTTAAATGATTTTGAATGCTTTACGGGATTCTTCTGTTTTGTGAGCCAGCCCTGCTCTTTGGCCAGAGAGGTTTAACTTATTGAGAAAGACTCGCTGTTTTTTCTACCTTTTTCACAAGTAATGCATCTATGCTTCGATAATGTAATTAAAAAAGATAATTGATTTTCCCTCTCCTTGTGGTGTCTGTGGACAGAGATGAACACTGGATGTTTTGCTCCCTGCTCTTCAACTTTGAATTCACTCTTTGTCCTTCTTTGATTACACAGCTGTGCCTACAGGTTGCATTCAGAACAAAAGAAGATGCTGCAGATGCAAAACGTTATGCATCAGTTTTAGAAAATATTTCCTGCCTGAAAATTCAGTCAACTTTACCAATACAAAAGATTCCACATTGACAAACCAAAGTGTTTTGTAAGCTGAGGTCCAAAAATAATAAATTATAATTTTACTGCAAAGCAACAATGCACATTACCATCATGTCAAAAATGATTTTCTCCAGTTAGTCTTTTTTTTTCACCCATACGCCATGTTGGAATAAAAGCTTCTCAGTTGTGCAACTGATGTAAGTAGATCCATCAGGCATAGCGGCACTGTTGATAATTGCTAGAAAAAAACTGGTATAGTAGTGGTAATTACTTGTGGAGTCGTTGCTATTGAACATACTTGCATTAAACCTCAAGTCCATATTCTCAACCATAAATCAACAGCATAGACACACATATGAACTTTATTTAGAATTGTTCCCTCAGCCCGAAGCTCACATTGTTCTCCCACCTCTTCTATCTATGAAGTAAAGGGGGATAATCTTGCTAAAACGTGAAGAGCTGTGATGAAGTGATAGTCTGGTATCGGCCCAGAATATCACCATACCAAACATCAGTCGGGTTCTGCTCCTCCTGGTAATGGTCCGGGATGTTTCTACGTATCATTTGTTCAGTCCACTCATCTGTAGGGCGAGGTCGATGCTAATTGGCAACATAATGATTTGGAGTGATCATGCTGGGTCCTCCATCTTAATGAGGGCCTGTGGAAAATGCCATTTTGGATGTATCTCAGTATCTCCCATTAATACCCAATTGAGATGATATCTGGTTAGTGAGATGGCCTTGGCATACAGATAATGTCATTATTGTGCTCTTCAAATCACTGAGTGACCATTGAGAGACCATTAGAGCCCTGTACTGAAGTGGGGCTTTTTTTTTTAATTTAAGGGGTTTCCTTCTTTTTGACCATATCTTGTCCATGTGGCACCAGTAAGCTGTAATGGATAGACACAGGACACTGGTATACACATTTTATTTTGCACTTTCCCTCAGCTTCTCTCAACTCCTACTTGTGCCAGCCAAAAAAAAAAAAAAAAAAAATCAATCTGCCTTCCACAGCTCATATCAGCTCGAGCCTACGGAGTTCATGTAGATGAAGACTTAAAATCATGTGACATACTGTGGTATTTGATAGGGCTGAACGATATGGTATATTAAAACAATCATATTGCAGTTATTTTGACATATTGCGTTACAATTCACAAATTTACATTTTTTTAACTTCTCACTGGGGAAAAAAAATTAAATAGTGATGATGTGGTTTTGCTGGGGTCTCTACCAAACAAACATGTTTTCTTACATCTGGAGAATATGATTTGTCTCTGCAGCACCACAATACTTCATTTATATGGGTATAATGGTGCCACATTTTATTTAAAAAAAAAAAAAAAAAAAGCAGTTCCTGCGATTTAGCTGTTGCACTTGGCCACGTTGCGATTTCAATAGATTCTGATTAATAGTTCAGCCTTAGTATTTGTTGAGAAGAATAGCTTTTGAACTTACATGACCTGGTTGACAATCATAATCTCCAGCCACTGAACAACACCCAAATCTTCCAATTCAGTCAAGAAATCAAAAGTTTTGTAAAAGTATGGAAGTTTAAAATGGAAACTGCATATGAACTTAGGCAGCCTTTCCCAGTCCCGTGTTGGGAAATTGCTCCAGGTCAGATCAGGACACTGGGATATTTCTGCTTGGGGATAAGTTTACAGCAAGGGATTATATCAAACTGTCCCAACCACATTACACTAACACACTATCTGTTATTGAACTGATAGTAATCACTTAACTGAGCTCTTGTTTGTAGGAAAATGGATTACAGTATCCACCATAGATGAGTAAAACTCTTATTCTTCTGCAGCATACCACTGTCTCATCCACTTATAGAGGAAGTCGTTTTGTGGGAAACTCTGGAGGGGAAGGTGATTTGAGATTTATGACACTGACAGAGATAACGGTTTATGAGGTTTTTCCACACCTGACCAGCAAACTGTGATCCTGACTGTGTTCTCACACAACGTGACTATAATTAGTGTGTGTGGCACCTGCTTGTGACACTTGATATTGCTAACGGTTCACACCACTACAGACTCCTGAAATATTAATCCCTCTGGAAGGTGAGAGGTGGCAATAAACAAGGTTCCTGCAGAAGTGTCAAAGTATGGAGCAAAAGAATATATATGGAAATGTCCAAGTTTTGGAAAGTTTGTGGATTGCACAAAAAGCCTGGAAAGGCATGAAGAACAGCTGGTGTTCAGAAGTGATAGATGCATGTGTCAATAGTTTATGTAGTAAAATATACTTTCATTTCAGATAGTATGATTTTGTTTAATAATCACCAGTAGCAGAGTGATGCATTGATTCCATGCCAAGTTGAGTCATATTGCTCCTATGTATGTATTCAAAAACAGTCAAGAAATAAATGTCTTGGATGATTGAAGAGTTTACAAAAGGAAAATGTGTAGGAACCAGTAAGAAAATGAGTCCCACATAATGCACGATGGCAAATAAAACAGGAGGAAGTAAGCAAGTATGAAAGAAGAACAAAAACTAAATCAGGTGAATAAATCACTTCAGCAAGTAAATAATTTGGTGGATGAATAAATAGACAAATACTGCAAGAGAGCCCAGCTTCACCCAGTGCTCACTCTGAGATTAACTTAATTTTAAATGTTGACTTCCACTTCCTCTATTCCCTAATGTTAAAAGTTAGTGCCAAAATTTAAAATCTGTCCCCAGATCAGCAACATATTGACATGGTGTTCCCTCTGGGTGCCCGATAAGGAACTGGTTTGAGAGTCAGCCTTGTGCATATCCAGTCTGTCTGCATTTTTCTTTCCTTGGACAAATGTATGTATGGTATCTCATCTATAGTCAGCCTGTATGACATTTTAGAAAAGGAGGTAATGTACATAAAACATCCCACAGAAATATTAGAATGATATTATAAAATTGCCATAAATTACAATAAGGTCATATGTCTTCACCTTTGATCAACACATAGTCTCCGGGCTGTTAGGGAGGGACAATATGGTTGAAAATTAACTCAGATATTGAAGCAATGTGACACACAGCAGCTATAATATTGATCTCACACAGCCTGCTGATCCAAACTGTGGGGTGAAGTGAAAGAGGGCTCTCTCTCTCTCTCTCTCTCTCTCTCTCTCTCTCTCTCTCTCTCTATCCCGAGACTAGAAAAGCCATTAACACCCTGCTCTGGCACTGTTATTGATTGTATACAGCACAGTTCCTTTGGTGTTGGCTGCTGTTCCCAACACTTTGTCTCTCACTCTGGAACACTTTTGATTGAGGAAGGGCAGTGCTGCAAATTGGACCTGTCTCCCATTTTCTTTCTTTCTTTCTTTCTTTCTTTTTCTCTCTTACTTTCTTTCCTCTTAATCTCTTTCTATCCCTCTTGATTGGTTGGGCTAGCATTAAAATCAGCACTCAGCACTCCCCTGTTTCAATCCCCCTCACTAGCCACTAATCAAAGATTGATTAGTCTCAAGACTCTCAAAATGAATTTCATTGTCCTGTAGTGGGTTCGTGAAAGGTCAGCATAGCAACAATATTTTCAGCCAATTTATATTAAATAAACCAGCACTTAGAAACCGGGATGGCAGGGAAACCACAACAGATGCATTATTGATAACCTAAATGTATTATTGCACTTGGCTCTTAAATATCATTGAAATTTCCCTTTGTAGCCTTTTTGGCTGCGTATAGTCGATGAAAGTGAAAAACACATGGCATCCAGTGATGGCCTCAGTGAACTGTTGTACTTTGCCAGTAGTACCCCCCCAAGACAATCCAACTTAAACCATGACTCAGGAATAAAAGAGTAAGGCAGGGCACTAGAGTAGCCTTCACTCACACTTTCCTTAAAGGGGCCGTTAGTCGAGACAGCTTCAGACATGACTGAAATGTGAGCAGTGTCACAACAAAAACCTCTTGTGCTCTGTATTTGATACCTGTGCTGTGCCTTACATATGATTTCAAGGTTATTGTCTCACCCATGCAATAACATGCGTTTTTGCTTTTAAAGGGATAGTTCACTCATCTTTAAATATTTGAGGTTATTTCTCTTATCCCCTAAGTGGTATGTAGGACAGTAGTGATGCTATCCTTCTGTCATTGTGATGTTTTCAGTAAAGTGAAAACTCAGATTGTCATAATAATAATGAAAAATTACATATATAGTTATTATAGCTATAAAATTATTTTAACAATAAAAGCTACATGTATTACAGAGAACACAGGCTACATAGGAAACTGCACAAGTCAACTTTCATTACAATGTATGTATGTAAATTTTACGATTTTATGAGTAAATGTAACTGAACTGGTTTTAGACTTGCATTTTTACCAATGAAGTCTCATTTTCTGTTTATTTGGGCCAGTGTAACACATCAAAATATAGCCATCGTATAATCATAAACAGTACTTTGAGCAAAGATATCACATGTGTGTAGTAGGGCAGTCGTATGTGCATTTTCTTTTAATGCAATAAACATCAGTGAAACTGATAGTAAACATTGTTTCAGTGGTTTTAGGCAGTTATTTCTATAGAAAGCTAACTGAGGGGACAACTGGCATTAGGCTAATAATTAACACTGGGGCCATTCAGCTAGTATCTAGTGCAGCAAGAATGGTGAGAGGAGGACAGCATCACTACAGCCCTACATATTATATTTCAAAATGGGTGAACTATCCCTTTAACTTTAGTTCTTGTGTACCTCAGCGTCTTGAGTGTGATTTTAGCATGCAATGAATTACCAGTGGTACAGTACAGTCAGCAGTTTAATTCCCGCTGGCACGACCCGTACAAGAAATTTATGCCCTCAAGTCAAGGCGGATAAGATTATCTGTCAAATGGCATATATCTTAGAGCTGGAAACTTTATTTGACTTGTCAGAAGCCAATAACACCGCACAGCTCACCATGTTCGATTTAGTGACAACCTCGGAGGAGTGTTTATACTCGCACGTCCTGGGGTGAACCTATACCTGTCGGCGGAGAGTTACACCTCAGCCGGTTTTGTCGCTGTTGGTCCCTCGCGCTGGAGCCCGTGCTGTGATTTAATGGAAGTGCTCTGTGAGGCCAGCCGGTACAGCACTAGCACTTAGCTCTCTAATGTTGGCGGAGTTGTGTCACTAACATGTGCATGCACAAATGCACCCACCGATTCACACACGCTGTCTTAATGCACTCACTCTTAATAAACACCATAATTTCTCGCTGAGGTTTGACGTTAATGGCCACAGAGGACAAATGCACTTCAGTGCCGCCATCACTCCGCGCGCAGTTCATTTCTTATTAGCCAAGGCCCGACTCCATTTTCTCTGAGTCACTCCCGAGGTCCATGAACAGTGACTTGTGCGGCCACTCAGCCAATCAAATTAAATGATCACAGCGTGATTCATTAGCTACAGAGGGAACTGTGCGTCACAGATTCAGGGGGGGGGGATTGTCTGTCTCCCCCTTTTCTCTCTGTCTGCATGCCAATGTACCACCGCCACCAAAAAACAACAACAACAGCGTCTCATCACTTATTCATTGAAAGGAATTGAACACCGAAGGCATGGGGCGAATATGCTTCATCGACTGTTAAGCAAATTATGAAAAGAAACTATATGTTTGCCCCATTGCCCCACTCAGAGCTTCTCTCTTATGTGATGTCAATGTCAAAAGACTGGCTTAATTATTAACGGGAGAAATGAAGCGGGGTAATATTTTCAGGCGAGCTGGCATTAATGCACAAAAGCTCCTAATGGAGGGCAGGAGACGAGGAAAGAGGAGGAGAAAGGAGAGGTTAGGAAAAAAGGTGAGGAGGAAAGGAAAGAGGAGGAGACGAGGCAGTGGAGGGAAAGCACTAGCAAGGCAAAGGGAATAAGAGGAGAGAGGAGATGAGTGTTAGCGTGACTACCCATGATCTTTTTGACCGGAACAGATACAAGCACTGTGCAGAAGAATACACTCACTAATAATGCAACACAACAGAGAGAGAGTGAGAAAAAAACAGAGATTTGGGGAGTGAGAGAGGTGTGCGCAAAGTAAGAAATCTCCGAAGGGGTTTGAGCGTGACCTGGATTCCTCTCCATCCTTGTTTGTCTCATACTGTATCGGTGTCGAAGATATGATCAAACACAGTGTGAATCAGCTTTCGGAGTGCCAGCACACGCAGCAGCAATGCAGCTACGCTCTCACGGGGCTTCGCTTCGGGGAGTTGTTATCCCGCCGTCGGACTTTAAAGCGATGCATTCACTTGATAATGCAATGGAAGTTTCTACCTCGGGAGGCCTCTACCCTCACAGCAGTGTTTGGCGTAGTATTTTTAAATCAGTGGTGCATAATGAATCTCAGATCAAGGTGCGGCATTCTTGCAAATAGAGACCCATTGAGCAGGCAGCATGATGGCGTGACTCCTCAGCATTTGTGCTAATTGTCATTGAGACAAACGACACACTGCTGTTATCCACTGAGTAGGAAAGTGGGGAGGCTTACGTCATCGCTCATTACCCAGCAGTTCCAGAAGTGAGGATCCAATGAGAAAAAATGCAGGATTTCAGACATGATTAACCATAACTTGAGATTGGTTATGTTTAAAGAGTGGAATTGTTCTTGGATTAGCCGATGTTCTGATTATAAAAATGTAATAAGATATTTAGTCTTGTCTGTAGTCCATTTTCATGATCCATTTGAGCACCACAAGGGTTGCTCTGATGATCACTTGGATTAAGCCGGTGATCTGATCCTCAAAACATCTTAACTCCTTTAACATGTCTTGGCTTGTAATGATTTTCCTCCCTGAGAACTGACCTGTCATCCTTTAAAACAGAGGATGTCGCTAAGGGACACCATGGTTAGAAGGAAAGCTAGCTTGCTAGCTAGCAGACAGTTTAGTTATGCTAACAGAGCTGCAGAGGGGGAGTCTGGAGCATCTTCAGGCCGAGATTGTGCTGGCATAGCAACAAACAAATGTTAAGATAAAAACGATCCTTTGACATAGATCAGAAGAGCAACATTTATTGTAAGATTGAATCAAAATAATCCAGGAGTCGATGGTAAATACCAACTCTCTTGAACTCGTTTAAAAGTGACTTTCAGAAACACGACTTCCGGAGCCTGTGTGTCGTACGTCCTCTGCTACTCTGTTCAAGGCCGAGGGAGAGCGGAGATGAGACACAGCTTAGAGATGAGCAGTTACCCAATAAACATTTTGGTATTGGATGGGTTTTTATATGCCAGCCGGTGCCATCATTGAAAACCCTTGTAAATATTTGTCCAAAATGAAAGTTGAGTGTGTAGTCATCCATTGCCGCCACTTGTATCATTTTGTGAAATCTATCTCTGATATAAATTCAGAACAGTTTCTGAAGCTCTTTTAATATATGATTTTATGATTTAGGTTTTTTATTATTTTTTATGATTTTGTAAATGTTGAATGATTTTAGTTAAATTTCATAGTGAGCTTTTATTTATTTCATGCCGGTAACCGTTTTATAAGTGGGGGCTTTTTTTGTTTTTTAATGGACATCTCGTTTTGGCACAGAATTTGCAGAGCTGCACAGCCCTGAACATGAGAGGATGCACAGTGATTGATTTGTATTTCCATTTTACAAGGTCTGAGAAGATTCTTGTTATCACAGATATCCCAGGGAGCCTGTGCCATCATGCTTAGCCTACATGATACCACTTCTAAGGCCCGTGCACTAGAAAAAACTGTTCACTTCGTAAATGTGGAGACGTTCTTGATTTCAAATTTGTAAGCCCTCTCCTAGCAGCTCATCAGATTTTGTCTTTCCATCTTTCTCTGTCTTCCTCTCTGTCTTTGCGCTCTTTCAGGGTGTTGCTCAGTTTACCCTCACAAAACGGCAATATCAGTGTTCCAGTGAGGTGCGTTCGCCAGCAACTTTTTAATGAGGGCTCTCTTGCCACATAGGCAGCCTAGCTAACGAACTACATCTCACGGCGGGGCGGCGTCAGCCAAACACGACGAATGTGGAGAAACTGGCATTTGAAGAAGCAATCGAAGGAGCAGCAGGTGTTTCCAGCCCCGGGAGTAGTGTTGCAACCTGGGAGGAAAATAAATTAGCTTAATATGAAGGTTGCGTGCACCTGTAAGCATGTGTGTATTAGGAATGGCGGCGCAGGGAAATATCACATTACACAGAGGTCTAGTGGGCTTTTAGAGCACAAACACGTGTCTTGATTAAATAATGTGCTGTTAGTCAATAGACAAGACCTGCAGGCTGATATATTCTGAACTCAATCCCACTGTGTGTAGAGTTTGAATCAACTGCACGCCGTGTGTAGGTGGCTTACAAAGCTGCCTAATCCTTTGTATCAGGTGTGAATATTTTGTATTTTATTTTATTTATTTATTTTAAGATTGAATCCTCCACTGGTGTTTTCTGGAGCGCTCACTGGCCTTGTTCTAGTTTCAAAGCCATTCGCAGTGCCGAAACAGCAGTAAACTCACACTGGAACTAAACAACCTCTTTTATCAGTGCTTTTGCTATGACAAAAGGCCTAATCCCAAACACTCATCCTGTAGTTATTTGGTTGTTTGTGGCCAAGAAGACTGGGCAAGTTTCATTTTTATTTGTGTTTTTTGGGGGGGATTTCAACAGTAGGAAGGGACACAGATGCAAAGCACAAAAAAATACAGCAGGCAGGAACTGAATGCCATCCTTCACAGGGAGATGTGCGCTGTGAAAAGACGACAACGATTCGTTATTTTAAGCCGCCCCATATTCGCACTTCTTCCTTTTTAAATTTGTGTACCTTTATTTTTATTTTTATTTTTTTCTTTATGTTATTAGGTTGTAACTCCCTCCATCCTTATATACCCTCAACCTCTCTACCTTTGCCTCTTCTTCCATGTTTGTAACATTTCACTTAAAAGGCAAATGACATTTCAAGGATCAAGAATAATGAAAATTGTGCCCTGAAACAGAATTCAATTTTACCCCCTATGCCTTTGACCTGATCTGCCCCAAAACCACAGCCAAGTGAGCCCAAACTCTAATCTACTCCGTTATCAAAACACAGTGGAGCTGCTTTGTTCAAAATTAATGGGAGAGACAGTTATTTTTCTGGATCAAAGCTGTTAACTGCGCACAGCCAGCTGTTAGTTTGCATATAAAAGCTCAAACAAACGCTCTGTGGGCACATAAAGTCGGTCTCCAAATTCACCGCCAGTGAAGCAGTTACATCGCTCACGTCTTTGTGACATAACGTTAGTGATATATGTCTTGCAGTTGCATATTCCTCCAGTCTATTGCACCCATAAAGCCATTCTTTCCCTGTTTTACAGTCAGGTGCCACGGGGGGGTCGTAGATCTGAGTGAGTTATGTTGTATCAGGCCCTGCATCTGTTGGAGAGGATCATGTCGGGGTGTGTGTGTGTGTGTGTGTGTGTGTGTGTGTGTGTGTGTGTGTGTGTGTGCGCGCGTGGTCTATCAGGCATGATATCTCCAGTTGATATCTCAGGCAGCAGCAATCTGATTTTGACAAAAACTCTAAGGGATGATGGATTTTTTAGCACCATTTTCTGCTGCAATTATAATTAAAGGTCATAATTTCAAACTTTGAAAGGCCATAACTGTTTATACCACTGCTGAAACTTGGACAGACTATGTATCTTGTAACTGACTAGCCCAAAGAGGTACCTGTATGTTCCTCTCATTTCATTCTCTATGTCCCTTTTCTCAGCTTCATTCTCACCACGATATGCCGACCGTCTGATTACTGGGTAATGGGAAGTGATCCGAATATAATTTTCAAAGATCTGAAAAATAATATTGGGTTTATTAAGAGTGTATGATACAAAAAAGAGTAGACCTTGAGTACCAAGGCTTCACATTCTCTCTCTTAGATAGGTGTGTGTATCTTTGGCTTAGCATTGGTTCAGTTCAATTCACAGTTAACGATTTGATTTAAACATGATTTGCAGTTTTTTGGAACAATCTAGTTTGATTTGAGTTTGCAAACTGTGATTCCATTTAGCATCTTTAGCATCATCCACTAATAAGCGTGCAATAATGTAAGACTATATCCTTTTTCTTTTGAAATGTGAAAAAATCAGACAACAGGATTACTGTAACATAATATACTGTATGCAGTAAGAAACTATTTATAATAAAAGTTGCAATTTATAGCATGTAGTAGTATTTGTTTATTTATTTATTTATTTATTTATTTATTTTTAGAATTGTGAATTAATCGATTCAAAGGATTCAGTATAAAGTTAGTGATTCATTCCATTTGTTTCTTTTAGCAGGCGGATTCAGTTGAACAGTTGAGTTTATAATCAGTGTATCAATACATTGAATCAGTTGTCACACCCTGACTCTTAGACTTGCTTGTGAACTCAGCAGCTCCAGATGCACCTATTGCTGGACCAGAGGCTCGAGGCATTTGGTAAAGTCTTCATTCAGGCTGACTTCTGATGCATTTGCTATATTGTGATCATAAGACAATAGAATAGATCAGGCCATTTCATACTGTTCAACTTGATTGGTGGCTGTTAATTATGTTTGCAATTTGTTTTCTTGCTAATATTCACCGTGGAGTGTAATTATGACTCTGAGTGCCAACACAGTGCTGTGACATTTTCTAAGGCTACTTTCCTCATTTTTTTTGGCTTTATGAGGTAACATTTGATGATACTAGCTGGCACACTTAAATGTCAGATGTGCAGCAGAGCAGGAATGAATGTGCAGCAGGGAGAGACTAGTTGAGCATAAATAGGACGAATGAATAAGATATCCTAGATCCTGCTGGCTGAATGTGTTTGTGCTAATCTAAATAAGAAATAATCCCAGCTAGTTTGCTCTTGCTGTCGTGATCATGATTATTATCAACTGTTGGTCTAGAGGATAAAGGGATTTTGTTTCCAAAATCCTTTTATTATACTTTCACGAATCGTAAATCAACACATGGACTGTTCTCAAGGTTTTTTCTTTTTCCTTCAGTTGTTTTTCCTAATTTCGTCACAGATTTCAGAGCAGGAGTCACTGTAAAGTCTCTCACATGAAACTGTTTTCCATCTCGCTGTGATCTTTCTTCACATATTCTTACAATAGACCCACTGTATACTTTAACTTGGGGTTGTTGTGATTTCGGTGTGCCTTCAGGGGCGCCTGATGGATAGGGTGATGCACCCTAGGTGACAGTGTTCCCGTCGGAGATGTTTGTGCAGCAGGGAGAGCATGATGGTGTCAGGAGGTGGCACAGGAGCACGGGGGAGGTTTTGAGCGAGGAAGAGGAGGATGAAGATTGTTTCCACAGCTCAAATCTGCCAAAGCAGCTCGGTCGTAATTCACAGTGATCCTGGCCGGCTGCATTTATCCTGCTTAATTACTAACCTGCAGTCATAAGATGGGTCTTTGCAGAATTAATAGTGTCTGCGTGTGCGTGCATGGGTGTTTGTGCTTGTCTGTGCGCGCATGTGTGTGGGAGTGTGTGAATAATGAGGCTTAAGTGGATCTGAGTGTTGTAATGAGCTTTGTGGAGTGATGAGTGGAACTAGGTTGTCGGGGTAAGTAGTTTGATAGTCTGCAGCATGACAGCAAGTCACAACCCTGTGAAATTCAGGGATGGGGAACAAATCAAAAGGAGATGAATCTTGGTATTGAAATGTTCTGCAGTGAAATGTTCTGCAAGTATTACAATAGCACCCGAATTCGAATGGTACGTCATCTGCTGCTAGTCAGAGCTCATTTGGCACAGGCCAAATCAAGCTGAGTTTAAGATGAATTAAAAATTAGCAGCGGCCGCTTAAGTTTTATAGGTCAGCTGATGCATGCATTTTTGAAAGTTTGTGTGAAAAATACAGGTGAGAATCTTTGGCGTAACAGAGGCTGGAGTGGACTGAGCAATTTTCCTTTTTTGGAACCAGTTTCTACTCTGTGATTTGAGTCAACAATCCGATTCAGTATTTTTAGCCAAAAGTTTACTGTATTCCATTAAATAAAAACATGCAGTGAGATCTTTTCCTTCTCACATATTCTGTTAGATCAACACAACATTCTTTTTTTTTCCAGTCAGTTGTTGAAGTGTTTCAGGTCAAAGTCAGAGCGATTCATTACATTTACTTCATTTAGCGCATCAAATATCTGAATATGACTCATTTATTGCGTTGGTGCACTGAATAAATTGTCACACCCCAACTAAACAAAGTGTGCAGTTGAAACACAAATGAACAAAATTTGATGTATTTTGCTTATCTAAGAGCTCGTTCAACACTTTTGAAAGAAGCCATTGAGCTTGATGTAAAAAGAAACTGCAATCAAAGAGATAATGATAGTAGCCTCTCACAGCTGCACTCTGATTTTGTTTCCGTTTTTCATTTCACAAAACAGAGTCGAGACATTGTTGGGTTCAAACCATTTGGAAAAGGGGAGGCACCAACGGGCATTTACAAAAATATGTAGCAGGTGATTGGATAAATCATCTGTTTATTATTAGATAACATGACCAATCAAATAAACCGTATCACATGGTATGAGAGTGCCGAAGCTAAACTAACAGCAGCAGCTGTAATGGTGAAAGTGAGCAAGCATATTGGTAGCCTCAAATTGTAGCCGTAAGCTTTTCAGAGTGGTTCAAGTCAGTCTAATGTGTCAGGTTGTTGGCTATAATGGAACATTATGGCGTATTATTAAGGCCGCCACACCAACTCAGGTCTCTCCCTCAGTGAAAAGTCTCTCTGCCAGCTCAGCACAAGTCTTGTTACAGTCAGTTCACTGCTGAAAACTCTCACCGGCGTGTATTCAAGGCTTCGGCGTCTAGCAAAGCCGTGGTTGCTGTGAAAGCAGTGGTGTCCTGTGTAATTTGGGTTACACGGAGCAGCCGCAAATGAACAGTACACCCAAAATACAAAAAAGATATCGCCCCACTTACCCCTCATGTAGTCTGTCTGTCCAGATCGGTTCTGTGTGACGTGGTGAGGTTTACACTCTGTCTCCGTTCACCCCAATAGAATGGGGCTGGACGGGTCAAACCATCAAAAAAAAAAAAAAAACTATTTCCTGCAAACTGTATCTATCCACGTCAAATTTGTACTGACAAGGGGCAGATTGCTACAGTTTGCCAGTAATCTTTGGCATATATGTATAGATCGATAGATATGTACATGTATATATATGTTTTGGGTGAACTGCGTCTTTAAAGTTCCTTTAAAGGCTGGACTTTAAAGCATCTGTTCCACTAAGACAGCAGTAAGAGCCTTGTCCAGGCTCTTATCGATGTCTTAGTGGAACAGCTGCTCTCCTGTGTGCCTTTTCTGTTTCTGAAAGGGCCCAACAGTGTGAAAGCTTCTCGTGGTCATCACACTGGTCGGGTTTCTCTCTTGGCGTGCATTCAGCAGTGGATCTGTAATTTCTCAAATGCTCGGAAATTGATCCCACAGACAAAAGAAAGTGGTGACTCCTCTGACCAATGCGGAGGAGTATGGTTTTTTTTGTTTGTTTGTTTGCTTTAAATGGGCTTACGCATATGTGTAAAACTAAGTACAGTTATCATAGTGACACAGGCTCTTTGTTAGTTTAGTGGTGAAGAAGGTACACAGTTACACACAGTCACAGTTTTCAGTGAATTCGATCACAATCAGATGACAGACACAAGGTTTTTCTGCTGTGTGAATCAGGTGTTGTTTCAGGGCTGCTGGATTTGTTCAATATTTTCCCACAGTCCAGTGCAGTGAAATGGCCTCTCTTCCATTTGAAAAGGCCCCAAAATTATTTCCACAGTCAGATCAGCAGCACAGCCTCAGTCCTGAGTGAATCCTCTTACGGGTCAAATGTCCCTGGATGATGAAAGCGCTGCCACATTGAATGAATTCACAAGGTTCCTCACCTGTCTGACATGGCAGGTTAGGTTTTCTGCTCCGCTCATTGCCTCGCTTCAGTCCGAACAGCACATCCTGCAAGTTCTGGACTTTTTCCATTTGAACCGCTGCTTCAGAAGCCGTTTCAGAGGCTTTTGGTGCAGTGGACTAGATTTCACAGTTGGCAGATCTGTTGGCAGTGGCTCAATGTGGCAACTCAGCAAACTCCCCACTGTAAGTTTTCCAGTAACATCATCACCTCCTTTTTTTTTTTTTTTTTTTTTTTTTTTTTTTTTGGTGGTTGGCTCGAGTTTGAGGTTGGCTCATCATTTAGCCTTGGCCTGAGATGGTGATGAGCAGATGAGCTCCCTCAAAGAATCTATTAAATTGATATGGTGTAAGCAAATTCTGACAGTGAATTAATGAAACTCTTTAAAAAGCCCTTGTTTTAGCTTTTTGAGTGTTTTTTTTTTAATTGAAGGAGGATGTAGACCTAGCCAAGCAAAACACAGGCATAAGCACTGAATATTCCACCAGCCACTACCCTGTTTTTCTATTCATGAGTAAAACGAACTCCTGTCTGAAATGACTAATTCAGAAATATCAAAATTGGAGGAACGCCCGTTTGTGATCTTTCTATTTTGGTGAGCTTATCTGTGTACTGAGAATATTGGATTTTCTTTTGCATCAGGATAATGGAAAATGTTTGACTGTCATTCATAAAAAGTCTTGTCATCAACCCAAATGTAACATAGGCCCACATAGCCTGTCAGGCTGCATCTGTACAACTCTTCAATACATACAATATGATGTTACTGTCCCTTGTGCAATGATTGTAATATTATCACATGATATTCATATATTTATGTAACCTACAAATAACTACTATCTTGTTGATTAACTTGAACATACTTGGAAATGTTGAAATGCAATAGAGAGAGGACTAGTCCAGAAGCAGTATGTACACATAAGCTGTGATAGATTCATCTGCAGCAAAGAATTAAACGTTCTAGACAAATGAAGCGATAAAATCTTCCGCATTAGGACTTGTGTTGTGCTTTTCTAACTTGCTGCAGAGCTCACAAGTATTCTGTTGTACCTACAAAATGTAAGGACAGAAGACAGCTGACTGAAAGCAGATAGCAATCAGAAGATGTTTCCTTTAATTAAATCAACAAGCAAGTGTGCTTCATGTGCCAAAAATAGGGTTTCAAATGTGCAGATTTATGCTCTGACTTCAAGAGTTGGAATCTCCTTATCTTTTTTTTTTTTTTTTTTTTTTTTTTTTTT
>OMKZ01022590.1:0-30141 GCA_900302535.1 Neoniphon sammara | reverse complement strand
CCACATGCATATGAATGGACATTTGGGGTGGAAAGTGAAAATGAATACCATTTGGATTGCGATTAAACTTGCGAACGCGTGGTCAAATATTTGTGCATTCACCAAACACACACACTCACACACACACACACACACACACACTCATAGGGCCATGGCGGCATAATAAGCAACTCTCACTTACAGGTACATCCACGTACTTGGAGGCAGCTTTCACCTTGAGATAAAGCAGAGAGAAGTAAGAGTTAGGACTCCAGCCGTGACTCCGCTTTCCAGGACAAAAGCTGCATGGTGAGACTGCAGCCTGAAGTTTATCACCTGCTGAACCGGGTGCGGTGACTCATTTGGTGCTCGAAAACTGTAAAAGTGCACTCACAAATTCAATAAGCCCTCCTTTGTTACGCTGTGGAAACCAGCTGAGGTGTTAAGCTATTTGGCGCCGAGGATCAAGAAAAGCAGGTGAATTTATCTAAAAAATATTAATCAGGAAATGTTATGGTGAAATGATGTGAAATTAACATGAAAAATGAAGGGAGAACTTGAATTTGTGATGCGGCATGACTGAGCCATCGTTAAAGTAAAATCATAAATGAGGATGTTAGATTGATGATGAGTCTCTACATTCACAGACCCGGTGATTCATCAAATAGCAGTGCTTTTATTTCTTGGTAGAAACGTCTATCAAGAACATGGCATCTGAAAAGCCAGCAGCTAGGCACTCCATCACATCCAGTAGAATATGTAAAGGAACAACCTGCCCTCTTATTTCAGGATGAAGTGCTGGAATTTAGTTTTTTGGGGCACTTTTGACCCTTCAACCTGCCTTATCTACTCTTTAGTTTAGTTTAGTTTAGTTGTTTATTTAAGAAGGGGCAATGCATATCAATGAACACGAGGATTTGAGTCCACCGTGTAAATATGCCACATTTAGCCATACAGGCTAATGTTCATCTGTTGTCCCTTGGCAGGTTGATGACATTTTAAAAAACAGTCAAATAATCACAAAAATCACAAACAAATAATAAAACTATGCAACAATCAACAGGCAACAAGCAATTACTGCACTTTCTGTACTTTCTGCATTTCTACCATTCCATTCTTGGCTATTCATGCCATCTTCAAATTCAAGTGATGTCTTATACATTTTTAGTCTCTCAACAATTTACGCTCCCAGGGCCGTATGTTCCTTCAGTGTATTTTTTAAAACTGAAAACAGCCCTATGTTCCCTCAGTCATGTTATCGTTGCATAAAAAGATGAACAATGTCCTTACTTTTGTTATGTTAACAAAAATGCATGATCTGATAGTTTGAGTCCAGTAAATATGTGAAATGGTGTTTATGGACAAGCTGCTTCCAGACAAGACGCTCTCTAGTATGCAGGACTTAATTTTAGGGGAAGTTTGGTTCTTCTTTGCTAATATAGTGATGCTGAAAGATGCTGTGGGATTTCCTTCCCTGTCTGAGGAACTGCTGTGTGCTTCCAGAATCAGACAAAACAAGGAACATATGTGCCCTGCTGTAATGAGACAGTCTTTCCAGTCTTACAACTGAAAAACTTCATCTTCCAACCTAGAAATGCTCCTTAGGCTTGAGACAGAGCCGACCTGTCTTGTTGCAGCATTGCATTCTGGTCTATGTGCTGCTCCTGTGTGGAGAAATGTCTCTCTGTCCTCTTCTATGATGGATTTCTCCCTGTATGATTGCTGAATGTTGGTGCAAAATGGCGGCTCTAGAAAGACGCCCTCGCTCTTTGATTGTGAGGGACTGACACCAAAACCTGACGTTTACCGCTGATGTTTTAGATCGATCAAACAGTTTCTGATGTCAAACTCCACTGGAGCTGCTGGAAATATCAGAACATGATGTCACTTTGTCTACAACTGTCCATTTATCCACAGAAACAAGAAAAAAACACACCAGCAACTAACAAAATTAATGTAGAAATGCATGGTACAGTGCCAACAGCTGTTTTATAACAGAGTTAAAGTATTTATTTTGTTTTCCTTTATCTACGAGACAACTTAAGATTTATAAACAGACAAAGAAATGTGAATTTATTTGCTGGAAGTTGTTTTCTGTTACTTACTGTGAAAGATAGGAAAGATGAGAAGAGTGTGCCCTCGTCATATCTGGAGAGTTTGGCCAGGACACTTTCCAGAATGACCACAAACTGAGGAGAGATGGGAGCAGAGACAGAAAGTCAAAGTGTACAATCAGTAATGTCAGTTATTCAAATCAAGTTCAGCCCTCTGAACACCGGTGGATTGCATATAATGTTCTAAAAGTTCAGTCTTACTACCAAATTTAACTTCTAAAGAAAGCACCATACTTTTTTTTTTTTTTTAATGTCAATCTGCAAATGTATAATACATTTCTAACAAGTGTAAATGTACTTGTGTAATGTTTTTACCTTTGCTACCAGCAGGGTGATCATCTCTTTCACTGTCTCCTCGATGAGATTGTCAATTTGGGAATGGTATTGTCTCTGGGAGGAAAAAAACAATATAATGTAACTTTGCTTATCCACACTGAGCAACTCCACCATCAAGTGACATTAAAGGGGAACATCGGCCATTTTTTTTTTTATTAGATTATTTTTTTAATCATAGCACAGTCATCCACTGTCTTCTTCATAAATCACAAACAAGAAGTTTCTGGTTGGGTGAGAGTAATCAGGGAGCAAATGAAAATTTGATTAAAAGCCCTTAAACAAATAATCTGCAATTGAGTCGAAATTTGAGCTATAATTTGCATAATTAAAATGATTAAGCTAATACTTATTTTGCGTAGTATTATGAGTTCTGAACAAGGAAATCTAATCATCTCTGCAAGAAATTATCCTGGAAACCTGCACATTCTCAGCTGTGGGTGTTCAGATAACACTGGAGAAGATGAAAATGCCCGATGTTCCCCTTCAGGTGTTAGAGGGTTAAAGGGTTTGAAGTTAGAGGGGTGAATTTTATTAGAAATTCCCAAGACTGCCTGGTGTTAACGTGACAGTGACACCAGTGGGTATCAGTCTCCAGCAGCCTCAGCCTGGTATTAAAGATGCTACACGTAGAGTTTTAACACCAATAAATCATTACCCTAAAGATTTTGAGACACTTGTATGATTATTGTAAACAAACAAGACCACTGTAATGCTCATTCTGTTAATTTATTTATTTATTTATTGCCAAGAGTACTTGTGCCCACAAAATGAAAAATTTGCAGGCGAAGTTAAAGTGCAATCTTTGGAGTATTGTGACAGTAATTAAACCACTTACCCCCTCTTTGCTGTTATCATTTTTTGTTTCAGTTTCAGCTTCATTTTTATTCTTTTTATTTAGCATGAAATGTATCTGTCAAAACTAAACCAAACAAAACTAATTTTGTCACACACTTATTGCTCTTCAAGACTTCAAGAGAATATTTTCTGAGCATTTCTGCAAATTGTGAAATCGCCAAACAAACTACCTTTTTGCTGTTGCTTTCTCTGCAGTCTGTGTTTAGCTGAATCCTGAACTCAAAAGCTTTTTTTTTCACCAAACAATCAAGCAGTGTTGCATCCAGGCACTTTGTATAATGAATGTGTGCATTTTTACAAACACAGACAGCACCCAGCCTCGCGTATTAGTGTAGAAATGGTTGAAAAAAAGGGCATGTGTGTGACTCACTTTTCATCAAAAATGTGATAACGTGAGATATGTGATAACTTCCTGCCACTAATTCAGTTTTACTGCTTACATTCAAGAGCCACACAGGAAATAAATCTGTGACTTCTAAGTGTCATTTTTGACAACCTTTGAGATGCACTGCACATTGATGCTTCATGCTTTTATGTATGTAATGTTATCTATGTAAGTAATGAAACAAAACAAAACAAAAGTATCCTGCAAAGGAATATGATGTACCATTTAAATTGTGGTTTTAATTTTGAGAAACTGACTACATGAGACAGAGATTTTCAATGAGCTACCATGGTCTCATTTGTTCACAGTCATTATACCAAGGTACTGCAATTCATTTGACAGTGCTATACTGAAAATGTGACATATAGCACCTTTCAACAGGGTTTGACCAATATGGGTTTTTGAAGGTCAATAATCAAGCTGATAATTTCAGTTAAAATCTGATCAAAATGTCACATCATTTCAGTTTAAGGGTTTCCCATAAATAACCAGTATAGCAGGCTATTGATCACTTCTACAACGAACAAGTAATCACATCCATCATGTCAGAGGTGGATGACAATGGCTGGATAATTTGTGGTCCAAATAAAATATGAATACAAGGCCAAAATCAGCCCTGTATATTGGTCTAACCCTTTTATTAAATATGTAAGAATTTCAGTTTCAAAGGATTAGAGAGTTAGGAGAGAGGAAGTTAGAGTATGAACAGGCAAACATGTGGATGTTAGAAAAACACATTGTTCATTATTATTATTACATTTTATTTAACGTTGCCTCACATGACTTCTTCACAATGTACTCCAACATGTTGTATGACATGCAAAACTTAAAATGCAACTAGAATAATCATGAAAAGTTGAGATAAATATTTGACATATGGCATGTCAATACGGCCAAAATATGTTCTGTTTGCGCCCTTTTTTAATTCATTTTTGCACTTTTAGTGTGGCAAACTGGCGGTGGCCAACTGCCCGAAATATTTTGTTAGCGCACTTTTGCAGCTTTTGCACTTTTTGTCAATTTCTTCACCTAAATAAATGTCAATCAGTCCTTTGTGCATAACGTGACCTGTTTTGCTTTGAGTTCTTGTTTGTTTCATAGGATTTTTGAACCCTCGCACCTGAAACAAAACTTAAGTGCAGACATCTCGCACCCGTTTGTCTCTAAATATTTTTACCACGTGATTATCTAATGAGTAAAGCAGAGAGCAGCAAAGGACTTTGAAGAGATGAATTCTGTTTGGGGTGTCATTCTCAAGAGTCTGCAGATGACACTGAATTGTGCAGGGAGCTCTGAGTGCTCTAACTGCACTGAATCCTTTTGTTCAGCCTCATAGCGCCAACACAACAGTGAAGGATTTGGCGGTAATTAATTCAACTTCAGTAATTGGTATCAGTCTCGAGATTCCGCGAATATGAGACCTCTCACTTCTACCCCATGTATATTCAATACTATCTACACATATGCTAATAAAATCCAAACAATTCAAGTGCAGGGAGACAGAGTGGGAAAACTGACAACTAATTATACATTTGGGAACCAAGGGTGAGATTTCAATTGAATTTTTAGCCACACTTACCCAGCTTCTAACAAACTTTCACAAGACAGAGAGAAAAAAAGCAAAAAGGGGAAAAAGATAGAGAAAACATGGAGATGATAAAATGACGTGAAGCAGGAGGGAAACAAAGAGAGCTGTATTTAAGTAGAAGCAGTGAAAAGAGTGCAAAACAAGTAAAACCACAGACTTTGGAACCATCATCTGTGCTGAGGTTCACAGAATGAATAATCAAAATATAAGCTGAATGCATGTGAGTGAGTCCTGTGTGTCCTGAATCCATATGATTCAACTGGAAACAGATCCTTCATACAACTGCATTCAGTTTCATTCACCTTCCTTCATGTCAAAATGGGCAGCCTCTTTTAAAGATACAAAATGTAAAGTAGGACACATTTATATCATTTGTCCATAAAGAGTTAGAATGTCAGGTAAAAAAAAAAAAATAGAATAACAGTTGTAAAAAATAAACAAACATTCAAGTAAGGTCTGCGCCCAAACGGCTCTGGCAAGTACATGCACCCACATTGGTCTAGAAAACAAGAAAGTCCTCTTTCCCACAGGCAAAAATTTTAGGAACAATAAGGTAAAGGACTCACCACAGATTGCAGTTTTTCTTATTGTAACAGAGAACAATGATTGATTTGGAGGACTTTAAAAATTCCAAAGTGGAGCAGCCCCTACATATATCAATTTATTACATTGACCAAATACCAATATATTCAGTTTTTCATCCAGCATGCTAAAATTTTCTTCAATAGAAGTATGTAAGTACTACCAGTTAAATGTAGTTAAATCATGAAAAGTAAGAGTAGTCACTATAAAGAATGTCACTTTCTTGATTCTAGTGGGTTTTTCCTTTATTCTGCCTTGTTTCAACATATTTATCCTTATCCCCAGAAAACAAGTGAAACTGCATTGGAAACATATAAGATTATCTCATCCCACTGGCAGATTTTTTAATTTATTGCCGAATATGAGACTAAATGCCTTTCTAAGTTGGACACTTTTGGCAGGGTGTTGCAGTCGCTCAGGACTGAAGAGTCAGACGAGCATCTTTATCATAAAGTACAAAGTGAAAAAGGCGTTTCTTACCTCCTGACCCAGCTCCATGGCGCACAGTTTGGCTGACTGGGCCTTGGCGTCCACCATCACGTTGAACATGGTGCAGATGGACTGCGGCACGCGGAAGTCGGTGGCCCGGCTGCTCTTCTGAAGCTTGGCCTCAAAAGCCACCCGTGTCCTGTAAAGAAGGTGACAAGACAGGAGAGGAGCACACCGTTTATTTTGTTGATTATTACTTCCTTGGAACAGTAATTTAATACACTGCTTGGTTCACTACTCTTTCATTACACACACAAAATTGGGTCCTCAAATTGCATCCTCTCTCCCCTTCCCTTAAAAAAAAATCAGGATGAGTCAGTTTCCTCTCTGATTTACCAAGAAACCAAACAGCATTAATGTTAAATGGCCTCATTGACCCTTTACTAGATAAAATCAAAGTAGGGTCAGGAAAACTTCCACCCAGACTGAGTTAACTTCCTCATCTAACCAGCTCAGTGTGAGAAGACAATCACTTCAAAAAGAAAATGAATCAGAGCATGGTTGTGAGCAGGGGCATGACACTGATTTCTGGGCCCCATGCAAAAGCCAATTTTTGGGGCCCCCACCAGTGCATTTTTTTTGTTGTTCATCTTCAAAAAGTCGTATGTGGCCATAATAACTGAAGCTGGAAAGTGCCACAAAATTATGTAGTTAATGTGTACAACAGCTTATCAATCTAATTAACTGCCTTCATGAATAATTGCTTATTGCTTCTATGTGATTCAGGCAAAATTGTTACATTTCTTCAATACACTTCAGCAGGTATCAATAAATCATCTATTCTGTAAAAAAAAAAAAAAAAAAAAATCTGGTTTCTGTGAATCCCCTATGTTATGTATTCAACCTTTCAAAAACCTCATCCTGGTCTGAATCAATTAACCACTCAGAGCCACTCGCTATGTAGCAACCAATCAAGACCATTTTCAGAAAACTATATAAAACTAAATTTGTCTACTTTAAATAGTCACTCATTTCCCCCCACTGGGACGTCCCTGACTGCACGATATAGTTTTATATTTATAGTTTTATTTTTAGAGGCGGTGATAGTAGTAACAACTTATTTTTTTTATTTTGTAACTGTGATACTGCTGAAATTGAAGTAGTAATTTTTTTTAGATTATACAGATCACAAAAAAGTGATAAGCTGTTACCGCCTGACACTGCATATCAAAATTACTTCAGACTATGCCATTGGTGAGAAATCCAAGCCTTTACATTTGCAGCATCTTACCGTTTTATGCAGGATTCAATCATGTCACTGGACATCAGCTTCAGTCGGGTCTCGAGGTGTTTGCCGAACTCCTCCTCTGGCCAGTGGAGATCTCTGATGAAGGTCTGCAGAGCGTCCAGCTTCCAGAAGAGATCCTCCGACGTTCCCGAGCCGTTACTGAGGAGGGCCAGAGGTCAAAGGTCAGAGTGTAGCATTGAAAAAAGAGCATCATGGGGTTGGAGTGGTGTATCAAAGGAAAAGAGGCTGAGACAAACGTCTGGGTATCAGGATTAAATGTTATTGGGTTTAGTGTCATGATCTTGCCATTTTCAAAAAGTAGTACAGGAGCTACAGGCTTGATGTAAATGCTGCAGTGGTTTTGAATTTAGAGGCCAATCAAGCAAAGACTCAGATGGTTTCTATTTGAGAGCAAGAATTCATGAGCAGCGCAAGATGATTGTTAAAGGCAAACAGAGTTTTTGAGAGAATGTTCCGTTGGCCAAATTACCCAATTAGGGACCAGATCATAGATGCCAAAATCTTCTGTATGTCTCTGGTAGACTGTTGGCTCCCGAGCTCCATGCTAACACTTTAGCATACACTAATGTTAAGTAATAGTGGACTCAGCGCTAACACATTTCTAACACAGTTTCCATGCTAACTTTTTAGCATACACTAAGTTAAAGGAATATTCCAAAGTTTTGAGCAAAATTACCTTTTTCCAACTTACCCAGACTGAGACGTTTGATGTTTGGTACCATAGTTCCTACCATCTAACTTCTCCTAAAATGACTCGTTTTATTAAAAAAAAATTCCACAACGTGTATTTCAAATACACATGATACACTGTGTAAATAAGTCAGCTTCAGAATTGCTGTAAGGTTTATTTTTTCACTTTGACAGAGCTAGGCTAATGACTCCTGTAGACTTCATTCTTTATGCTATGCTAACATAAAATGCTAACAATAGGAACTGAACCAGTGGACGTACAGAGATTAAAATGGTATCGAACATCTTGTGTCAGCCTGGGTAAGTCGGAAAAAGGGTATTTGCCAAAAACATTGGAATATTCCCTTGAGTGTAATCTCCATGCTAACACTTAGGCATATGCAATGTTGAGTGACAGTAAACTCCATGCTAACAAATTACTAGTTATTATTGTGAGTGATAGAATGCTACATGCTAACACTTCATTATAAGCCCTACTATGTGGTATTTTTCCTGTCATTTCACCCATAAAATAAGTTGGGCTAGGTAGACACCATGCAATATTAGTAGGGTTAGGCTGTGTGTATGTGTGTATTTAAGTAATGGAGGCAAGGACAGAATGATACCACCACAGAACAGGACAATGCATTGTTTATATGCTCAGAAAAAATACAGATTATGTTCATCAGTCACCGGGAGTGTACTTACATTTTGAATACAAAGTAACATGTATAAGAGGAAAGACTGGCAGGTTGTTAGTGATAAATTACTCTTGGGATATTGTTGGTGTGAAGTGGAAAAAGGGGGTTAGAAGTTGGGGTAAAAGGGAGGGCTGCTGGGACTGGGATTACATGAAGTAGTTGCTCGTATTCCGTTAGCCCAAGGACAAACCAAGGCCTTTATCCCCCCCAGCAGCTCCTGTAAGCCCAGTCCCTGCAGGGAACATCCACACACAGGGGCCCTCCTCACCCATCTGGACCACCGAAGGAAAGAGAACCTGGGGCTAGTCTGCCCCTGCACAGTGGGCAACTGGAGGGAGGGCAGGGGCAAAGGTAGATATGGAAAGATACAAGTACATAACAAACCATATAAGCTCACTTTGTGGCAATAAATATAATCTGTAAAAAAAAATTTGATTGCTGATGTGACTTCCTGTTGGTTGCTCTTTTGTTCACTTTAAATTTACCAGGTCATGTTTTTGCATCTTTCCGCTCTGTATAACACAAATACATGCGGTGGGAGGGCAAATGGAGTCAGGCCTCCATTTTTTAATACCTATTCTATCTACGCGCCCCATGCTGTAATGTTGGCATGAACATGGCTTTAAGCAGGTGGGGAAAAAAAAAAAAAAAAAAAATTTGGCAACAGACTTACGGCTCTGTATACCCTCTCCAGAACTCATTTCAGATCTTGACTGAGCGCCTTGAGCGTTGTCTTTGTAAAGCGAGTTTGGCTTGATAATGGCTCACCTGATCTTGGAACACGATGCAAATGAAACAAATCTACCGTCTCTGTTGGCATCTTTCCTTTGTAGGGAAGTGAATTAATTACAAAGTCGAATGTGACAGTGGAAGTGCAGCTCTCATCAAGTTTTACTTATGAAAAACTTGAGCTGGTATTATCTACAAGATCCCAGAAGAGGGAATAGGAATCCATTAATTGCCGTGACAGGGTCACACACTGCGGGAAGCAGCGTGCATGCTGGGTTGGAAGGGGTTTTTACACCTTTAAACCCTGTTGGTGGTACAGACAATGTTTCACTTAAGTTCTGATGGTGGCAGAGAGTGCATTTAATTACCACACCTAAACATAGCTTAGCCATTACTTTAGTGCTCTCTCACAACACATATTAATACAGACACACTCGCTCAATATTATAAATTGAAACCATAAAACAGAATGAGGCATATATTATTTCTACCTGTTTTAAATACTGCATTAGGTACATACCATTACTTTTAATCAACATTTATTTTGAACAAACTACAAAATTATATAAATCCTAGATGTTTCTAATCAAATCAAGTTCAGTAATACTTTCTATGACATATCTATAGTTCATTATAAGACATTCATGATGAATTATGATGCACTCATAATGCCTCATGGCAAAAAGATTTTTAGTCTCATATTCAATGTTCAAACCTTGTTTTTCTTAAACAAGGGTCAAAAATCAGCCAGTGGAATGAGATAATCCCGCTTATTTCCAAAGCTAATCAACTTGTTTCTAGAATTTTCTTGAATCAAGTGTAATTTTCTTGATCCTAGTGGGCTGATCTGCCTTATTCTGCCTTGTTTCAACAGATTTATACTTCTTCCCAGAAAAACTCCTCAAACAAGTGAAACTGCATTGGAAACAAATGGAAAAAATTACTTCCTTTAAGAAAAACAAGATCTCAAAACTGAGTATCATTTGACTGAATGACTTGTTAAAATGCAGATTTTTGCAGTGTGGCCATGCTTCTAATAATACTTATTCTTGCTGATGTATTACGTAAGTACTCATTATAGATATGTCTGATGTGTAAGTACAGGCATCCTATAAATATTTATGACTAATTACTCATCAGAGGTTGTCAGGCAACATTTAATCTCAGTGGGACAACATCACCATGAGATAACTGGTCATAAACATTGATTAAACACATTATAAGCAGTGTGTTTTCTCAAAAGCCCTGTGCAAAGCTTTTATCGGTGCATTATAATTTCTCTGGGGAACCCTTAATGCACTATAGTCATATAAAGTATTAGTAAGAATCCCTCATGAGTTCAATTTTTTATGAAAAATAGTCTAGATATATAGTTAATAACAGCGTTGCTTTGCGATAATATAAATTAGATGCCACGTTCATGCCAAGGACATGTGTGCATGTCTCGGGCCCTACAAGACAAATACACACTCTGAATAATAAATAGCTGCCATCCAGTTGGGTGTAGAAAAGCTGGGCATTTGTGGGATGTTAACACTTGGCACTGTGAGATTTGGTACTTTGGGCATTTGGAGGTTGACATTTGGTAGGCTGACATTGGGCAGAGTACTTGTTATACTCCTGTGAAGAAGAAACACAGAAAGCAGAAGAAAGAGATTCTAGGTCAAAGGTGATGCAAACGATTTTTAAAAAGCAGTGACCTGTGGCCTACAGAGAGAAAACAAACAAACAGAACAAAAAAAAAAAATCTCATTTGCACAGGGGGCAAAAATGAGCATTAAGACAGTATGTCTTAGTGACAAAAGATTCTGGCAATGACCCAAAAATATTAATTTCTCTGGCGATGTTTTTTGCTGGAGGGGAATAACAGCACGGAACTGGAGCTATACTAGAGAAGTGAGCATATAGACTCTGGGGGCTTGGATGAACATATGGCAAATTATATCTCTGCCACTTTTCAGCAGTGCCAGATGCATAGAAATAACAATTACAATACAGCAAAGACATGCAGACAGAGGTAGGAGGCGAGACTACTGACTCTAAAGTCTAAGGTAAAGTCTATGTCTAATCATGATGTCGGTGTAAGAGGTGTGTATTCTGTACTTGAATAAGTTCTAACAAATTAACAGTATGTATGGCCCGTTTCCTTGAGTTTTTGATTGCAATTTGTGAAAGCCATAATTTCTTCCCTTTATTATTTCTTCTACTGAGAACTTTGTATATTTTTCATCCTTTATTAAATTTGTAGGAACTCGCTTACTGGTACTTTTTTGATTGTATTTAACATTATAGCACATCAACCATGTCAAGTTGAAATAATACATGACAATTCCAGAAGTGTTTTTGCACATTCATGAGTTAAAGATGAACAATAGGTCATGAACAATAGGTCATATGTATTTATGTATTTCTGGTGTTTATGTGTATTTAGGTAGGTTGTCTCCAGCATTGTTGCCAGCAAATAAACTGATTTATCTTCTGGTTCAACAAAATAAAAGTTCATGTAGCCACAAAACACTGGAAAAGAGATAAGACTAATGTGACATCTTGGCATCAGCCATTGACTCTTCATTCATGAAAAATCTGAGGAATATTTTGAATGCTTACAAGCTTAAAAACTAATTTAAACAGATTTAGCAGTCCAACTATATACAGACTAGCACTCTTATTATCTATCACAGTAGACCCAGTAGTTTCTTTCTGGCATCTGTAAATCTCATCTCATCTGTTTTTTTTGTCACCAGTATGGCTGGGAGGAAATACTGTTAAAAATGGCAAAGCCTTCAAAACACAACGCTAGCAGGGAGGTAGGCGGGGAATGCGTTCTTACTTGACAGGTTCCCAGGATTCCCTCTCAAAGCCCCTGTGGATGGACTGAGCGATGGAGGACTCCATCAGATCCACGTATCGCACCACCAGGGGGGCATACAGGTCCTGCAGGTGTTTGTGGAACTTCCCGTTGCACAGGTTATCTAGAACAGGAAATGCAAATAAGGTGCTCTGTGCATTAAGGCTCATTCACATCTAGAACTTAAAAAATGAAATCGCTTTTAGACTGTGCTTGCACTACAATAACAACAAAAACAAAAAATGGAAAATGTAACTGTGTTTCTGGTTCCATGTAAGAGTGGTTTTTTTTTTTTTTGGATGCAGAAACACTGATAAAATTTCTTCCACCAATCACATTAAAGCTGCAATGAAGAAGAGGTTGGACCCTTCGATAGCTCAATGCAGGGATGCCGAGGAACTGATATCGCATCAGTGTGAATGCTTGAAAAATGTTGAATTGTTTTAGTTTATAGTTTTCTTTGTAGTTATCACTGAAGACGTGAATGGGCCTTCAGAAACAATAGAACTTTCTGGGAGCCGACCCAAAAACAGATATCAACTGTTGCGAGATTTTGTTTGCAGTGGCCCTTAATTGAAGCTAATCAATGACAGTTACTAACAATAGTAAGCATTAGCACACATAAATCAGTCAGATTTGGAAGGTGCATTAGCTCATCCTATGGGGTGATAATGAACCGAGTCAGAAAAAGCCAACGCTTTTGGCTATCGCTGGCCCTTCATTTGCAGGTACGACACTGCACATCCATTTTTCATTCTTTCTGACAAAGGTCGGTATCTCGGGGTGTTTCTAAATACAAGCCGTCACACACATCTCCCCCAGTCTCTGCCGGCTCCCAACTGGTAAAAAGGCAACACTGACAAAGACCACAGGAGATAAAATGGAGGCCAGTGTGTGCTAATGTGATGCCTCACGGCTCCACGCAGTGTGTCTGCTTTTCCTCTCCCTCTCTCTCTCTTTGTTTTTCTCTCCCCCTCTGAGCATGTGTGTGTTTGTGTCTGTATGTGTGTACGTGTGTGTGTTTGTGTGTGTGTGTGTGTGTGTGTGTGTGTGAGTGTGTTGGCATGGGAGTCAAGGTCGATGATACACAGTAGGTGCAATGTTTGTTGTGTTCCCTGATTGCTGCTCTCTCAATTAGCCACTTGAGCGGCTGCTGTCCACTTGGATGTGTGTGTCCAGGAGTGTGTTCGCAGGGCTTGCCACTTCCCAGCCACCACTGCTTTAGACCTCATTAACTCCTGGAATGGCGTCCGACTTTGGCGCCTGTCTGGTGCTAAGGCTATTTACTGCTACATAAGTGCACCGCTGTGGGGCAACAGAGCAGATGACCTTCTGTGGAGAAGATGCCCCCGCGATATGGGTTTATTAAAGTGTGCACTTGTCATGCTTTGCGAGAGGCGAGGGGTGGCGGGGGAGGGGGGATAGGTTGTTGTGTTATTTGTGTGTGTTGGAATAAGTTTGCTGTTTGTAGCACCCCGCTGCAAGACTTCCTGTCGTTATGGTGCTACAGTGTGTGTGTGGCTGGTGGCTGTCACTCTGGTCGTGGATACTCATCTTGAAGAGAAATATGCTGCATCGAAATGTTAAGCTTCAGTCTTGATAAGGAGTGCGTAAATTTATTGTTGCCTATATGTACATGAGTGATTAGTTAGCCTGGAGATGGAAAAAGTACACTGGGTTTTCTCTTCTTTATTTTTTTTTTCTAGGGAGCTCAAGTAATTTGGCAGAGGAAAACTTCTGAAGAGTGCAAAGTTTATCCTTTTATAATATTTTATGTTCAAGTGGTGTAAGTAAAATGATTATTTCGGCCACGTATAAGTGACTCAGCTCTACCAAACTGTGCGCCAGTATTGTGGAGCAGAAAATAACATAAATACACAAAAAATTGTTTAAATGGATCTGGGATAATATTTGCTAGTAATATTTACTAATCAGAGTAATTTCGAGTGCGAGTCAGTAAAAGTGGCAAATACTGAGAATTATATCTCGCATTATTATGTCTCACAATATCTTTTGCACAAAAAAAATTGTAATTGCTCCATCCCTTTGATAGAAAAGACCTCATTCCCCAGCCTTTGCACTAAAAATCCCAAATAAGTGTATTTTAAACTAATGTTGTGCTGCAAGAAAATGTGCAATAAAGTTTGAGGGAAAGAACACATTGTGCAGTCATTGTAGGATTCACTCAGTGCATTAATGCCAATCCATCTTCTTTCCTCTGTTAACTGGTTGGCTGCTGTAGCTATGTCCATCGCTATGCACTTAATTTGCCATTTTCACACAATTGGCAGTTAGTGGAAAATGAAAAGGTGGCCAATTTGACGACACTAACAAGTGAGCATAACAAGCTACTTGCAATCATCTCTGTTCAGCTGGTGAATGAGTAGACTGCACTCTGCCTTCTCCTTGACTCCCAACTGACAAGCTCAAAAGGGAAGCATTCCCCAGGGACAATTAGCGCCCTGCAGATTGAGTCTGCATTGTGGACAGTTGAGTGTATCCTTTACAGGACCGCGGACAGCTCCCGGCCCTCCTCAGGCTGCTGCATGCACTTCATTAGAGAGATGACTGGCCTGCAGCAACCACAGTGAAACCTGTTTGTCCAGCGCTGCTGTCGCCGCTGTCTTCAGCAGGGCTCCTGGCCCTTTTCACACAGATGCAGCCCAGTGTGCCGCAGCTTTCGGGGGAAAGCATATTTCCCTATACATGTCAATACGGGCTTGTCAAGTAGTCCTTGTAATCTAGTTTTCTGTCTTTCTTTGAAATGTTCCTTGAGGACTGTGTGATGTGTGACTTTTTGAGCACTGGGATTTTTGCCTCCACCAGGAAAACAAAACTCTTTAACAGAATTCAGCCCCACTAATGGTGGGGCTGATTTAAAGCTGAATTATTACTCTCAGTGATGTAATGCATAAATGAAAAGGAGGGTTATTATAACCTCTCGCCGATGATAATCACGAACAACTGCCATTATAAACAAACACCAATTATACTTTCAGAAAAGCACTGACAGACCTACATGTTGCATTTTTAAATGTCATTTTATCTCTGTAGAATTTATTGTGATGCACTAGCACCATTAAATAGATGAGACTACATTAGAGACAATTTTTAGCCTCTATTTGACACCAGTGCCATTGTTTATGCTAGCGTTTCTCAGTATTAGGACTTCATTTCCCACAAACCCTGTTGTTTCCTGTCCGCGTCCACTACCCCTCCCTGAACATGTTGGAAGTGATTTCTCCATCTTTTTTTCACTCTTTAAACCTTCTGCTTTTACCAAAAACTTCGAATGTTTTGCAGATAGACCTGTTTTGTGCCGTAAAGCAATATAGTTGATTTACTACTACATCCAAACTGATGGCATGTAATGTAGGCTGGCAGCCTCATTGCATTTATGTCTCTAAATTAATCTGGTAATGACTTTTTGTTAAAATGCTCCACATAGCACACTTTGATTTCATGCCTTTTTTCTTTATGATGTCTAGTGTGAAATTCCATCATAAAGATTTATGTCAACCAAAAAAATGGGTAAATTTATTTGGGTTTGCCCTCCAGCAGACCCCTAGTTTCTGTCTTTATGAGCCACAGTGTGAGTGTTGGACGTTGAGTGTTTGATATGCCTCCTTGTAATAACCCCCCACTCACAGTCAGTCCTCAGAAAGTCATTGAGCAGCTGGAAGAGTGGGAAGCTGTCCCAGCTGTCAGGCGGCTGAACCTCTAGTGCGGCGTCCATGTCCACAGAGTAGAGAGACAAGAAGGTCTCGGCGTGCTCCACCATGAGGTCCGACCACCACGCAAAGGCCTTCAGACACAGGCAGGACAAAAGAGGGAGAGAGAGAGTACAGGGACAGAGTAGATCAAGAAAAGAGGTTGAGATGAAGAAAGAGATTAGACAAAGACAGAGCAAATTTGAATTCACTCCCTCCCCAAACAGGTCCCTTTTATAGTATTAACAGTTTTATTCTTATTCAGGAAAGGTTGGGGAAAGGGAGGAACGTAACTCCACTGATCTATGGCGAGGCTCTTGGCTCCCTCTCTCGCGCTTTTCACAATATGAAATCGAGTTGTCGCCTCAACGACTTCACCGGGTGATCTCCGGAGGGGACTCTTCACAACTCGAAGCGGAAAAACACAGCGCTCGGGCACGAAGAATCACACACTTTTCTGTTGGCCCACAGAGGAAACAGCAGTGGCTCCTTGACAACTGTGGCGGGGAGCTACTTAAACACTCACCCGCAGCTCCTTCACAGAGCCAATCATATTAAAAAAGGGAGCGAGCTGCATGGCACTGATATCTTCCCATCAAATAGATGCAGTGGAGTGACTGTTAGGGAACCAGGCTGTTCTCATGCACATCAAAAACACTCGCTTTCCCCATGCACCTCCACTCTTTCCATGGCCTCTTGAGCAGAACCGCTGAGGATCCATGGTGTTTGCTCATTCACATCAAGCCGTAAGCGCTGCAATGTGAATGTGCCCGTGGGCTCAGGTGGGGAGGAGGGGGAGGGGTCAATGTTAGTTGGTATGGGATAGTTGGCGAGTAGCGTGAGCGGTAACCAGCATCAGAACCACATACATGAAAACATCTATAAAGCTTGTGTCATCAAGTAATAATTGAGTTACCTTAAAGCTACTACAAGGAACTTTCATTTTGTGTTGATTTTAGCGACCCCTGTGGACAAAAGTGTTTCCCGGGAATGAAGACTGCATTTCCCATGAGCACTGTGCTAGCACATGCATTTGTTTTGGAAGCAAGTGAAAGAAAGACACAACTTATTTTTAATACTGTTTTTCTTTTTTAAACACAGCTATCGGCAGGATGCAGAGCGATAAGGTCAGAAAATAACATTTTGTTTATCTGATTCAACTGCCTTGTTCTTTCCACCACTGTTCGCTCTCTGCATTCACTCTCTGACTCGCTCGACCACCACCACTCACTTGCGCTCTGTCTCTTTTTCTCTCATCTTTTTTAAAATGAGTAGGGAAGCCAAGTTTAAATTTGCTTTTAGCATGATCAAATAAAGAGAAATGTCCTCCCCTCGTCCCAGTAACATCTCTGTCATCCTGTAAACACAGGCTCTTCCTGTCTGTGTGCTGTAAATTGTTTCTTCTTAAATCCTTGTAGTTGCTTTAAGTCAGTTTCTGTGCTTCAATCAATTCAGAGACTGCACCATCTGCGATGTGCAGTCATCACTGTCATGTTTGAGGTCTGACTCGGTTTATGTTGTGAATTGATTGAAACCGAAAAGGAAATAAGGCCAATTCTTTCATACTGTCAGGGTTTGAGTCTAATACTGGTTAGGCTGGTCTACCAGTGTTCTCTCACCATTTGGGAGCACTGGGATGCTTTTTTTCATTGAAATGCAAGGCAAGTGATCACTTTTTATCCCTGATCACAAAAAGCATACCTAGCATTTTCTCCATTGTGTGTCTTGGGTGATCCAATGGAGAGAAATGGGTTTGTATGGGAAAGTGACAGACATTTCTGCTTCCCCTTCACAACACCTTCCCCAAGCTCACTATACTTAATCGAGTAGATCATATGTGGCTAAACAAACAGGGCCGGGGCCGCTTCAGATGGTTCAACACAGGCAGACAATATCAGGGTATTTGAGGGATGACGTTGTAGGTGTACAGTAGGGGGTTGGGGAAGGTTAATGAACACAAAGAGACACTGCCTAAGTGCTTGTCAAGGAGAGCGTCATCGCTGTTAGCTCAGAAGCTAACAAACATTGCTGCAAGCACTTGATTAGCAGTATGATCACAGGTTGAGAGGGTTACTGGGACATTGTTGAGAAGGGAAAGGCTAATGACCCTCTGCAACAATAGGTGTCTCATTAAGTACATGCACGGGATTTGAAAGGGAGGAAGACAGGGAATGTGCCATTAAAACCAGTCGAACAATCACATACCTCTTTCCCCTGTTCATATATTTCCCCCGAAAATCAAATAAATGATTGAAATAAAGAGCAGAGAGGGAATAAGTCAGTTTTGCTTGGGTCAAATATTGAACCTCATAACTTACCGACAGAAAAATAATCTGATAAGGACTGAAAGGCATAGCATTTAAAGTAAAAGGGAATAAAGATGGAATCCTTAAACTGAAATGAAATTCTAAGATCTCTAAATGAACTTCCACCATCATTTCATCTCTTTTGTGATTCCTGTTCTTACTGTGGCGACGCCTCTCTTTAGCTCAGCAACTTTCCTCTCTGACAGTTTTAAAAGACAGACAGAAAAGCTGCACTGGTGTTGCAGGGAGGACGTGATATGAGTATGGAGCTGTGATTCAGAATGGCACCTCCACACTACTACAACCTTCCTACTCTGTACAGTTTGTACTTGCTGGCAGCCCACTCTGCAGGCAGCATGGTGTGACACGTAAGGGAAGCCCTGTTTTGAAAATAATTTATTCTAAGTAGTCAATGATCACTGGTGAGGATCTTTCCTTCAAATTGAAAGTGGAACATAAATGAAACCTTGATACCCCATGAGGAGAAGGTAAAAAACAATTAACAATGTGCAAGTTATCTTCTTAGACTTAACACTTTACACTTTGGGAGAGCCCCTGTAGTGAGTCCAGTGATGATTTTTAAAATGACTTTAAAAATGTTGGGGGAAACTAGAGAGTCAGGTGATGAATATGTGATGGAGCATCTCCACAGGGACTTCCCAAAGTTATTTTTCAATCAATAAACCAAAATCATTTATGCATTGTGTTTGATCGATTGATTTATTGATTATCATCCTCGTTCATGCCAAAACAGTATGAGATGATACAGCTGTTGGGTGGCCTGTGTCCAAGAGGTTTTGACCATGTGCCCTCTCGACACCTGAAGCCACTCCGTAAAGTCCTATAGAGGGTTTTCAGGGTTTTAGAGTTTTCTAGTGAACATATTCAAGGCCCTCAGCTCTTGGAAACAATGGCTATGAATGTCAAATTGTCTCTCTAATCTTAGAACTTGATCTGTTCAGCAATGTGGAGTAGACATGGTTAGTTTCTGTGATGTTTTTGACTGGTATTGACACTCATACACCTGATCAGTTTTAGATAATGTCAGCCTGTTAGCTAGCTAATCACAGTATTTTGTCAGCTAATCATCACTGTTGTGTTGTTAACACATCTAATTTGGACACCAGCTAATGTTTCCAGTAAAAGGTGTTGTTACTAACAGCTCCTCACATGTTAAAAAGAACATGCAGGCAAAAAGCTTTCGCCCGGAGCCTGTTCAGTTAGCTTTCACAGAATCAGCTGGTCACTGCATGAGAAACAGAACAAACAAGCCGACTGCAGTCCGCTGGAGAACTGACTGTGTGTACATAATGGCAAAATACATAACGACCAGGCTAGAAAAATGGTTTTACCTGAAAAGGACTACTTTGGTCTTGATTTTTAAGTAATATTATATCTAACAGTGAATGGCGTGATAAGGTAGACTCTGAGGCTGTCTTATTTACACATGTAACCTTTCTGCTGAACACATACATCCAGACGGAAGGATACATGTGTTCAGCCTTTATGGTTCCAACCATCTAACTTCTCCTAAAACGACCCTTACTTTTTAAAAAAATTCCAAGATGTGTATTTCAAATATACATGATACATTGTGTAAATAAGACAGTTTTGGAGCTGCTGTAAGGTTTATTTTTTCACTTTGAGGGAGGTAGGCTAATGACTCCTGTAGACTTCAAGTCTTTATGCTAAGCTAACACAAAATGCTACCCATAGCAACTGAACCAGTGGACGTACAGAAGTGAAAATGGTATCGAACATCTTGTCTCAGTCTGGTTAAGTGGAAAAAACATTTACCCAAAACATTGGAGTATTCCATTAAAAGAGTCAGCTCAGCTAACCTGAAGAAACAGCTAGCTAGCTAACTAACCAGCAGACTAATATGGCAAGTAACTGATGTTAATGTTAACATGCAACCAACAGCCAACAACTAATGCTAGCCTCTACCAGACACACCAGCTAGTGTACAAATCACACGTGTGCAAATCAAACAGCGATAGCTGAGCAGATGCTATGGTCACCTAGCTTTAGCTAACAAGTTGACATTATGTACAAACAAAATGGATTTATTAGTTCTCAGTCAAAATCAACACATATATAACCATACCCTGTCAACATGGAGAAGTCAGCTGTTCACAGTCAGCGCTGCCAAGAGCTGAGGACCTCCAATATGGCTGCCAGAGGGTGTGTTACACCACCTGAGAGCCCTCGATACAAGTACAGACCAACATGCACAGGTGGGATCATGAAAGAGGAGATCAATACTGTACCGACTGATTTCCACTGCTTGGACCTGTAGCCTGTTTAACATAAGAGCCAAAGATAGTGTAGATTTCTCCAGAGCTGTTTGTAATTCTTTACTGTGTGTCTTTACTAACCATTTTAAAGATAATTTTTGGAGTGTATGTGTGTGTGTTTGTGTTAGTGTGTTTGCACAGGGAAAGGCATGCACACTGGCAGACTGACCTCAGCATGGTGCTCCTCGTTCTGCTGAAGCACCTCAATCACCAGCTCAGCCAGGCGAATGGTGTCCTCCAGTTTTTTGGCAGGGGTAACTAACCGCCCTACATTCTCTGGAGCACAAAGGTGAAAGGTCAGTGTGGGCAGCCTTGAAACTGCATCACCGTCTGATATCCTTCAGTAAACAAAGACCCTAACATATAACTGCAACTGTCAGCATGCAATTTAAATAGATGATTATGCCACCACCTATTAATTGATGGTGCACCCCTTGACTTTTCCTGGACTGAGATACTATACATAGAGGTTTAGATATTTTAGGTGTAAACCATGCATATTTTATACTGGAGCTAAAGTAATAACTGATTCACTAATCAAATATTGAATTTCACCTCAAATATGATTCTCCATCAAGTCTATCTCAAACATGACAGAGCTACATTGAAAATATAGTCACTTTTACTTTTACAATATAATGCTATATTTCTTTCTTTTTTATCCTTGTGCATACTTAAAGCACTGGCAGGCAGCTGGAAGTAGTGATGGCCCGTTGTGTGCAGAAAATTAGTCACATCTCCCAGCACAGTAATGATAACATCCAGAGAAAACATGGGCGTAATGAGTCAAATTAAAGGGGATGTAAGCAACAGGTATGCTGGACACTCATCATGCAGTAATGTGGTGATTATGTTGTGCAGATCGCCAGCCAGTAGCGTCGGCTTCTCATAAACTGCCTACAGGTCGGTCGTGTTGTCTTTCTGGTGGAGCTGCTGCGACCAGGATGGAGTCAATCAATTGAAAATTTTGGAGGTGAAATTGCATCTTACTGTTATTGGGAATAAATGAACGCTGCAATTAATTTAACTTGCACTTCCATACTATGTCTCTTGGCACATTCAGTGAAGTGAGTCCTGTTATTATATTGCACATCAAATGGAAAACAATCTAAATAAATAAATAATATTGAATATAACATGACTGTCCAGTAATGGTTAACATTCATTGTTTTAAGAAAATGGGTCAAAAGTGACCAGTGAGGTTACAACAAAATTACACTTTTTAAAGAAACAACTCTCTATGTGTGTATGTGTGTGTATGTAAATATAAATAAGCACTACAAGTAACCTTGATGATTTTGACTCATTTTCGACTCAATCTGATGTCAGTGCCATCGTATTATAGGAAAGGAATACACAGCAATTTTTTTTCCCCTTAAGTCCTGGTTATTCACATTTTAACAGTATGCACTTCACAGTACAATGCCCACACACACACACACACATAGACACACAGAGTGCTTTGTAGAGGCTGAATTGACCATGTCCCAAACCAGGACTGTGTGACGTCCTCCTACTGGCAGAGCGCTTGTGGCCCAGCGGTGGTTTTGGACAAAATAGCGGGCCAAAGGGTGAGTGCTTGTGAACTGCTGGAGCTTAAGTGATGCTCTCGTCTTTTAACATGGCTGGAAGCTTCTGGAGAATGCGACTTTGTTTTTTTTTTTTTTTTTTTTTTTTTACTGTTTCAAAAGGGCGATTGTTAGGACGCAGTAATGCCTGTCCGGTACGGCGTGTTATGTCAGAGTTTGGGACTATAGTTTTGGATGCCAAAGAACAATCATTTTCTACCAATTGCACATATCTAACAGTTTTCATCTTGTATGAAGTTTTACCTGACTTCATCAAGAATATTATTATGTATTCACCTGACTAATGAGAGTTCAGGTTTGATGATAATGGCTATTAATGTTAAAGCTGCACTAGGCAGATTCGCACTCTGGCAGCCCCAAGTGGCAACAGCGTGTAACTGCTGGGATTTTTTAAAGTTTGAAGGACTTCATTACCCAGAAATGTATCATATAATGTGATGGCATAAATCTGTGCACTCCTCTGGCATAAATTCCTTCTTCTTAGTAGATGGTGGGGGGGGGCAGGATGAAAAAAGTCTTTAAATAGCAGGTCATCTTTTCCATCAAGTCCAGATTTTTCTGAATGGAACTTTCACTCACTGCTGTTCAGGAGACATTTTCGCATTTCGCTCTTTCATTTTCCATTCAATTTCCCATCAACTGAAAACAATTTGCAAATCTGATTTAGATGTACAAGGGTGCATTTTTACATGCAAATCTTGTCTAGTGCAGCTTTAACCATGGAGTCACCTTAAGCTAGTATGATGCCAGAATTGGTGGACATTCGGTTTGTATTCTTCTAAGTTTTGAAACAAGTCACCTTGAGATGAAATGCACAATTTTTAAACACATATGGAAGGTTTTCATGCATTTTTTTTATTTTTACAGAGGAAGTAAATGCCTTGATTGCAGGACTTTAAATATCATCTAGATGCAAGCAGTGTTCTCTTACATGTACTGTAGAAGTCGGATGCTTGCAATAAAGCAGCACTCTCTCTGTAATGGGTTACTCATCACAGAAGTGATTTCCAATGGCATTGTGTGAATCATCTTAAAATTGCTTTCTCCAGCTTTGTCAGCTCGTTCCTTGTCTCCTTTCTTATTTTATCAGTTTTCCAACGTTTTCTCTGTGGAGCATGGGCATGAATTGAGTTTGATAAGGTGCAAAAAAGACCAGAAATTGATTTAGAAGATACATATAGAAAAAAAATGACATCAAGGAACATTTAGAACCATTTACAACCAATGTTCCCTCTGAGCTCATAGTTTGATGAAGTGCATCTAATAACCACAGTGACAAAACAGTAATATCTTGTCAATCATCAGCCACTCCACTTTGTCCCAGGAGATTTAATCTATTAGTATCAGCAGGTTTGTTTGCCAGTATAAAATCCAGGGATTTTTCTGCAGCTCAGAGTTAAGTCAATTGATGCCCCAGCTTTAGAGAACTTTCCAGACATATATTTAACTTCAGCATTTAAGACAATTCAGCAGAGGACCATTGGCAACCGATGGGAGAAGAATTAGGGGTCCACCAGTCTCAGGCGAGGCTGCATCTCTGCATCTCTACCCCGAGAGCTCAGTGCAGCAGAGGAACTACAGGGTGGGAAGCATAATGCCGTCACAACGTTCCTGTAACATTCCCTGAGATGTTCCTTTGACATTGATCGGCAATGTGTCAGGGAGGTTGTGATAGGTTATGGTGCTATGGTTGTAGGTAGGCTGGGGATGTTCTAGTCAGGAATGAGCTAATAGGAGAGGTTAGACATACAGTACAACGTCACCTGGATCCTTCAGTTTTTTCTGAGTTTTCTCCGCTAAGCGAGAGAAAGAAAATCGGTTGGAAGAATGGAGAGGGAGGAGGAGAGAAATGGGAATGTATCAGGAAGAAAGTGAGAGAGAAGAAAGAGGAAATTCAATACAGGCAGCGTAGGAGGTAAAGGAAGGTAGGAGTCGGAAATAAAGGTAAAGGCCGACATTGGCCATTCAATAGCCACACTTTCAACTTCCATCTGGAACCTTTGAGCAACAGTTCTCCTCTTGCGGTACATTTTGAAGTATTAGAGACAGGATATAGAAAGCAGAAAACAGAATATGAAGTGTCTGACTTCAACATAAAATCCAATATGGAAAAATCTGGAAAAGCACAGCAAAAAACCTGTTAAAATAACTTAATATGTCAACAACTGTATCATCTTTGATGGTTTCATTTGCAGATGGAGACATGTGGACAATAAGCATTCAGAAACACTGCAGCTCGCCAAAAACCAACCGCGTCCAAAGATGTTTCACTGGAAATATCTAAAAGTCGATGAAAAATGCTTTGTGTTGGATGTGGATGTCCTATTTGAATGGTGCTTCTTAATCGTGTACCATGACCTTAAACACTGAAGAGGATTTACACAGAAGCAAAGTAAAAATGCATTCAAGTCGCAGACAAACAGAGAAAAGGTTTGGGGCAGGACAGAAAACAAGCTGACGGAAAGATTAGACATGGATGTTTTCAGTGGATAAGACCTAAACTGAACCCAAACCTTATCCAGAAACTGTAACAGGTGGCTTTTGACAGACAGAAACAGATTAAAACAGACCAAAAGGACTTGACGTTATAAAGAAAAAGGGAAATGTGAGGTAGCTTGCAGTGGTTGGCGTGCATAACAGTTTTAAGAAAAGAAAAAAAAAGAAAAAATTTCCAGAGGGTGGAGAGTTGGAGGGCGAGGGAGGGGAATGAGGAAGGTACTCACGAATGGTTAAATCCATCACTTGAGACGCCAAGCAGAAGACAGGATGCTCATACATCTCTCTCTTTTTCCCTACAGAGAGAGAGGGAGGATACCGAGGCATGCAAAAGGCCAGGGTCAGAGAGGAGGAGCAGAGAGTTCACTAGGGTTTGACCGATATCAGTGTGTGAAGGCCGACTCGGATATTATTGGACTGCAGCTGCTGATACATGATAGCCTGTGCTGATACCCAATAAAGCAAAAAAAAAAAAAAATCAAAAAGTCTCAACATTTTACAAATATTCAGTGTTCTCCACCCAGAAAAACTGTTCTTGGCAAGGTGGAAAAGCCACTGAAGCACTTAAACCAGGAATCATTAAGAAAAAAATGAAACTAAATCTAATGGAAATGTTGCATCAACAGTGCTACATGTATAATTTTAATGCATCAACATAATCACCAATTAATTGTGCAAAAGGAGAAATGTGCATGCCCAAATCAAATCGGGCTTATCCACATATTAAAAACTCAAAATCAAAAGTCACGGAAATATGGAAGAATACTGAATTTAAGGTTCCCAGTGAACTTTTTGTCATTAACTTCAATGAGAGGATATTTTTTTGTGAAACTTAACTTCACTGCCTTGGTATGACTTCCCATAAATAAATGAAAACGTGTTGGAGACAGTTGATAGTCTTTATCTCACACCAGTGCTTGTGTTTCTCCAAATTAAAACTACAATTCCCATAAGCCCTGTCACTTCCTGTTCCGTCCGCACCCCACACACACCTCCCTGGCATCGTTGGCTTTACTAAAGAGGATAATCATGCTGCAAATGACTTTTCCCATCAGCCTCACTCAAAAACTGAAAACTTTAGTTCCGTGTGTGTGGGTGGAACAGCGCCCTCCTTGTCTTGTGCTGTAAAGCAATCTGATCTAATTCAATCTGCTGTAGCAATTTCTCATTTGTTTAGATTAATCATAATGATATTAAAATGTTACATGTAGCACCTTTAAGATCTTCCCATAGAAAAACACTGTAGTTTTGATTAAAAATACAACAACTGCTTCATATCCATTGACTGACTGGTCCGTATCTGATTTTCAATAACAGACCAATATCAGCCAACATATCGGTCTAACCCTAGAATTTACACTTCCCAGGCGCTGTGCCTGGCTGGATGGAGATTGTTGGCTGAGATACAAAGAAGTGGGAAAAACGAGGAGAAGAAAGCCAACCTCTCCATTATTGTGAGAGATGGGCAAAGGGCGTGTCCATGTGTGTGTGTCTGGAGTGAGACGGGTTGTCTACGTTGGATTAACCATTCGTTACGCCAAACAGTGGTAAAATCTGAAACATCAGTTTTTTTCCCACAGTCAAGAAACACACCAGTATGAGGGAATAAAGGGGTTTGGGGGGAATTAACAACCCCAGCTGAGATACTAAGGTTTGTCTCCTTAGTGTCTTCAGTGTGGTGATGGTATTTCTTTACAGACATCGTTATGAATTCATCAGATGAAGTAGTTGAGTGTTACAAGCTTAGAGTCACATATTACAGTATTTAAACCTTGTATGCACCAATTTCTTTTCTGCCTTCAAGCAGTTGGCCAAATTTGTATTGGGCCCAATTTTGAGATAAAATGTTCTGAAGGACTGCAGAACATATGTGATGCCTACTAAAGAAAACCTGGACCATGCAACAGAAAAAAACACAGAATTGCCACAAGGGGCAATCCCATAATGCCTTGTTTATTGGTCTTCCTGTTTTCACACAGTGGCTGAGGAGAAGCAGAAAAGCCAATAGACAAGGAGGAGAGAGGAGACGCAGTGAGAGGAGAATGGAGGTTATCTGAGAACAAGGGAACAGAGAGGGGAAGGAGAGGAGAGGAAACAGCGTCACTCCAACTACCAGCAGGCCAAAGTGGGAGAGAGAGGCAGCTCAGGACTCGGCTGGAGAGAAGCTGAGGCATGGTGGACGAGGTCAGCGTAAAGATTTGAGGGGAATTGAATGCATTTTTACTTACTGTACACTCTGATAATACATTCTGGACACTGCATCTGTCACTTTAAACAGTAACTACCACTGCATGGAGTACACTTGTAAACATGAGCAATCCTTCAAGAGGCTTTATCTGCAGCTGTGGAGACAATCTGGAGGTTAGACACATGGTGGGCAAAGCAGCATTTAATCTGGAAACTGTGCTCTATTCTAAATAATACCTGCTTCAATTTGCCTTGAAACTGTATGCCTCAGTTATTGCTAGGTTTCTAAAGTCTATCAGACCCATCACAAACCCACTGTGATACTTGAAAACCGCAGTAAAATATAGTAGAACTGCATTAGTTCAAACCATGTGGGAATGGAGGATGTTTGGACTCATTAAAGGGGCATAAAGTCAATCAGTTTAATAATTTCTCATAATATAATTCTTATGGCCCCAGAGAAACCAGAGAACAAAAGTTCTAAGTACGTGTACACAATTATGTGCGCAGTAATGCCATACTATAATTACCAATGCCAACACTGTAATTTACTTTTAAAGAGGCTTTCAATCCAAAACAAATTATTTGCCATTTGATTAAAAACAAAAATGTCAAGTTTGAGTCAGTTTAACACTTTTGATGATTTAGTTCCCACAGAAACTTGAAAATCATGGGAAGTTGAGTCTTAAGAGGCAGCATGTGGATTTTTTCTCTTCACTGTTGCCTTCATCTCAGCCCTCTTTCTTCCACTGGCTATTTAATATTATCAGTTCACCTGTGGAGGGCAGCACACAATGAAATCTTTTATCCTGAAAGCAGCACTTGACATAAAACACATTCAGACTTATCTTTTACATCTTAATCCATGTGTAATAGGTACCTTTAACTGCACTCCCACCTCAACTGGTAAAATGCTGGCATAAAAGCAGTCATATGAAAACAGAGATGAACACAGACACTGTAAAAAAAGTCCTCCTCGCCACATTGAGGCAGGTGTGTTTGCAGCAGTAACTTACCTTCCAGTTTGGCATACTCTGACAGGCGCTGGTAGTTGACCAGAGCCGCCTGCTCCAGACATTTACGGATCACAGCCTTGACTTCCTCTTGTGGCACCGGGGTGACGATATCTTTCATCAGCACCTTATGGGAAAGACCCAACAAACTTATCGCGGCAAGACACCGAGAAACCTCTTTTGCAGCCTTTCGGCATGTTATACATACAGCAGCGGTCTCCAACCCTGTGCTGCAAGTTTTTATTCCAGCTCTACTCTTGCCCACCTGATCCAGTTAAGGGCTGCACATTTTGATGCACACATTGTTAAAGCAGATCTGTTTCAGCAATAACTCCTTAAATGGATGATGTGGGCTACAGAAGAGCTGGAACAAAAACTTGCAGGACAGCAATATTTTGAAGTTAATGCAAAAGAAATGTCAGTATATTTTAAGCAGTATTTTAAAAGCATGCAGACTGGCTGCACGTATATGTGATCCTGGTTGAAAAACTTCCCCTTGTTCTATTTTTCAGTGGGGATGAATTTGAATTTGGGTTTACATTTCAATTAAAGTCTTTGAGGAACTTCATGAACACACAAAGGAAAGAGAAACTCCACTGACAGAAAATCCAAGTCCCGCCCACACTGTTTGATTGACAGGTGATCTCTGGGAAGTGCAAGGCCAAAACACCACAGCAATGAGGGCTTGGCATTTAAAATGGGGACAAACTAAAAAAGGAACTTGAGGATTACCACATTGGAGTTTCATCTAATCCAATAATAGGTTACATATGTAAAACAGCTCCCAAAAAAACAAACAAACAAACAAACAAAAAAAACATCTTGTGTCCATTTATGTCGTACCCTCTCCAGCAGGGACAGCGTTGCTTTCAGCGCTCCCTCGGGGCGTCCAAAAGGGAAGCAGTACCTGTGGGACAGACAAAGTGGATTTTCCTTTCAGCCTTCAGCAGCCCAGTTTGGCATCAGGTCGGTAGACGGCTGGCATGTGGTCATTTCACGCAGAACCTACCTGAAGTGCGTGATCTGGTTTTCCAGAAGCACCCGAAGCCTCTCCTTGATCTCCTCGAAGCGCTCCTTCTCCTCCACAGTCACTGTGCCGATGCCGTCGGGCCTGAAAGCCGACAGATACACAAACCTGAGTCTGAGTGAAACATGGAGAACTGCTGACAGATTCTGCTTTGAAATTTGAAATTAACTTGTTCAAAACAGTGTCACCTATGATTTAGCCAATATGGGTTTTGTGTACCATTGCCCTGAAGCTGTAGATATTCAGTATCAGCACATTTTTGTTTGGGGTTTGCACATTTTGCACAAACCCCATTTTGGATGGTGGCACTAGAGGAAAGGTCATGAGGTCACCAAAATTGACAGGGTTCATCCTCTGAGGAGCATGAATGTGCCCACCAAATTTCACGACACTGTGCCCAACAGACTTCGAGATATGTTGCCTCGGAGTAAAGCATTGAGCGGACGGACAAATGAATGGACTAATGGTCGGGCCGGCGCAGCCATCTTTAAGCCCCGCCTGCCAGTGAGCAAAAATGAAACAACATCACAAGTATTCACTGCAGGATGGAAAAGCCTCTTAAACATCACTAACATCATGGGACATTTAAACTTTTCAATGACACCCAAAATAAGAATAAAAATAAATCATATTCATGCATGTCTGAGAATAATTAAGGAGTTCCCATAGAGGACCAATGTTGTATTGATCAACTCTTTCACACATATGTAATCAAACTGCATCAAATCCTTTGGTGGATGACATTAATAAAAAGCCTGCATTGACCCCATGTATTGTTCAAACCTCAGAGAACTATCTTACAGTGGGATCGACCCCGTCCCAAAAGTCAGCTGCTTTAAAGTAAAAACATGTCAGTTGGTCACTTATTTTATGTTACACGTCTGAGTCAGTGTCTTCATTTAAGCCTCTTCTTAAAACGCACTTTTATCAGAAAGCATTTTCTGATTTTACCTGAGTTGCCTGTTTATTTTACTTGATTTTTTTGCTTTTAA
>OMKZ01022583.1:23192-33363 GCA_900302535.1 Neoniphon sammara | reverse complement strand
CCCGGGGGGCGGGGAGCCAGGCAGTGGTTTGATCCCAGGAGAGGCTGCACCTCTGAGGCTGCCGTTCCCTCAGCGGTGGCCAGCAGCTCCAGCTATGTTGAAGAGATGTACTTTGCCTGGCTTGAGGATCATAAAAACGTGCATGAGGTATCACTGACGTCTGGCTTATATTCACACATGGACGAATAACCAGAAAAGCTTCAAATATATAACAGCAGCTTCTCCATGAAAGTAAATATGCTTTGTGCTTACAATGGAAGGAAGGGAAGAAAATACGTTTCAGTGCAAACAGGCCACACATTCACTCAACACTACCACACAGAGAAATAGAAAAATACAACATACCATTGAAATATTTAAGAATATAGATATGATACTATTTGGTAATATCAAGAGGGAGATAATCCTGGAAACACCCAATGATTTAACAGCTGAATTCAGTTAGGATGTTCCTGCTCTTGCCCCTCTTAATCTTGAACTTTGGCGCAGCACAGCTTGGCTACAGGACACTTTGTCCACTAAGTGACTTTTTTTCAGTCAATAATTAGCTCTTCTAATAATTGTTGTCAATATTTTTGATGGGCCTGTTTTCCTTTGATGGATCTGTCTCTATCTGTGCTCTAGTCTTGGGATGCGTTCTTCCGTAAAGCCCAGGCCTCCGGTCCGTCTGGTGAGGCGGACGAGGGACGCCCCTCCACTCTGCTGCAGGGCCGAGCCTTGTCCCAGACACCTGACATGGCACAGAAAGTGGTGGAGGACCACCTGGCTGTGCACACACTCATTAGAGCGTACCAGGTACACCACACTCTCCTAGCCCAGCTGTGATCCACAAACACGCACAGACACACACACACTGGCTTTTGCCTTGTGACGTAATGCCGGCTTATCATAATTACAAATTAACAGGTTGATCACACCTTTCATGGGCACTATCCATTGAAATCTTAATACATTGCCATTATGTGTATAGAGTCATGATGTCATCCACCCAGAGCCACAATTGGCTGACTGTTTGTATCTCCAACGTGTCTGTGAAAAATGTATCAAACACAATACACTTGACTTGCCAGTGCAGATGCAACTGGCAATGAGAGCTGTTTATAGTGTGTGCTCTTATTAAAAGGAATATACAATTTGTTTGTCACTGCATGAGGTTATGCAAATTGCAAGATTAACTCTAACCTACTTAGCATGGCTGCTTTTTGAAAATGGAAATATCAAAGAGACTACTTAAACAAAACAGGTGGTAACATTTCCCCTCGCCCTCAAATTAATTAGAGGAACTATCCAAGGGATTTATTAAATTCTGTCTTTTGGCAAAGACGTCATTTTTATTCCCAGCTTGTTGCAAGCCTGGTGGGAACGTGTGTGTGTATTTGTGTGTGTGTGTGTGTGTGTGTGTGTGTGTGTGTGTGTGTGTGTGTGTGTGTGTGTGCGTACGTACATAAAAACACTCCCAAGGGGCTCTTTTCTCAGTAAGCATGACCTATTCCTGAGGGTCAGCTTATTCTCCAGCTGTTTATACTTTTTATCATAAAGTTAGCCTTTCACTGAATTTCCCCTTTTGTTGTTCTCTCTTGCCTGTCACTCTCCCTCTGTTACCTCCTCCCCCTCTCTCCCCTTCACTTCCTCTTTTCCTTCCCCATATGCACCTTGTCAATCTCTGTCTGTCTCCCTGTGCAGATTCGTGGTCACCATGTTGCCCAGTTAGACCCTCTGGGAATACTGGAAGCTGACCTCGACTCCTTCGTTCCCTCTGACTTGATCACCAGCATCGACAAACTGAGTGAGTCTCATAACCTCTGCACTCATCCCAGACACGCTGCTCATCACAAACAAAACATATCGCACACATGCACATCACAGCTAACATTTAATTTTAAACTGTGAACAGAAGATGAAATATTTTATGTAAACTTTGCACAACTGCAGTCTTAATGTTTGTCAGATTTTGCGTTGAGTTGATGTCTTCATGGTCTTATTTACCGGGGTACTTTCAATACCCTAGACTCCTGCGAAGCCCATTCAAAATGGATTATATAATTTCAGAAATACATGAAAATGTTATGTAATTAATTCCTGAAACACTGATTAGAGATACAAGGTTTTCATTCCACCGCAGGTCTTATTATAAATTGTTTACATAGTGCTGAAGGTATTGCTTTCCAGGCTTAGACTCTGCTTTTTTATTTCATGTGGTACCGGATTCCTACTTACATCCCCTGATCTTAATTCCTTTACCAACCAAAGGCGCACAGGCTTGTTAACACACAGGCAGCATACTGTATATGCTCATGAGATCCCCGCTCTGGAAGTCTTTCCTTCTAATTAACTCAGGGCGCTCTTACTGTAGCTCTGAAGGATTTCAGTCATAGCCATATTTTTTATTGGCGGGACTTACTTCAAAAGATTCATTCAGCTAACCATGAAATGGTTAGCTGAATGAATGAATGGTTGTATTTGATGCACTGTACATCTCTAACACCAGCAGTTTCAGTGTAACTCTCAGGGTTAGCACGTACATGCACAGACACATATGAATGGACACGAACACACACAGCATGTGCACATTATCACATATACATGCACACTTTCTCTCTGATCCAGGGTTGCATAGCTGATCAGATATAAGAGTGTAAGTCCAGTCTTTCTGTATATCTTGCCCCATCACAGCCCTCCACCAAGTCTGTATACATGTTGGCCAGCCTAATGCTGTCATTAATCTCAGGCCTAGCCTCTGTCATTCTCCATTTCATTTAGCGGACTGAGGATTGGAGGACGCAGAACGGTAATAGTAACCGATCGAAGCCTAGAGTAATAGCTACTAAAGAGGAGAGAGAGGGAGAGAGAGAGGGAGAGAGAGGGAGAAAGGGAAAGAGAGAGACATCCTTCTTTCTGCTGGCTACTGTTATCAGTGATCAGTGTGTGTCAGGAGGTAGCATTGCGTTGTGTATTGTCACCAGGCCTATAGTTCCCTAATGAAAGCTAATGACGGTCTTGCTGGCCCCTTATTTGGTCAGCTGATACTACATGAGTCTATTCTCGGCCCCCTCTGTCTTTGCTGTGTTCGTAATATGATTTGCACCTGTCTCCTCTTGTGTTGGCTGGGATCTTGAGCTTGACCAGCTCTCTCAGGTGGGCTTTGTTAGCACAGAAACTTATGTGGGGCCACTGATATTGATGTTTTATTTCCACAGGCAGAGCCCTATACTGTCTAAAAATGCAACTTCTAAAACTAATATAAAGGATAAATCTAGTTATGTTCAACCCAAGCCTGAAAATTTGTCAATTCCCTCATTGTGAAGCTACATAGCTCTCAGTTTGCAGGAACCACTGCTCTCCAGTGCAAACCAAAGAAAAAGTTAAAGTCAAATAGCAATTAAAACACACCCTCCATATAGCTGTAATTGAGCGATCATATGGCACTTCAGTTACGGTAACCTTTTGATACTCGTTAGCATCGCTCACACGTCTTTGTTTACTCTGCTGGCTGCCTGTTGTGTTCATGTCATGTCGGTAGAAGTGGAAGAACTTAAAATAACATATCTAATACTGTGATATACTCAAGTTTCAGGCCATGGATAATTTGAAATTCAAACATAGGCAGTTCTCATTGAACTATGACTGTTATAGTGTTGAAAAGGACTCCATTGGATTGTATGGGACAACACTGCTCCCTACAAACTAAGCTTTATTTAGAACTCTACAGTGAAGTGATTGACAAAATTTTGATTATGGGCATAGTGACAAAATGAGGAAAATAAGGCCCTGGTTGAAAATAACTGGAATTAACCTGTAACCCTTTACTTTGGGATGGTTAAGACAGAAACTGAAATAGTGGCAAATGTATCTCAGTCAAACCTGTGTCTCACATGCTATTGTTACAAGGTTTCTATGGTCTTGACGAGTCTGACTTGGATAAGACCTTCCAGCTGCCCTCCACCACCTTCATCGGAGGAGACAAGACCACTCTTCCCCTGAGAGAGATCATACGCAGACTAGAGGTACTCTGTGTGTGTGTTTGTGTGCTATTGCATGTGTGTGTAATGAAGGGGGGGAGTCATAACCCTGCCCTATTTTATTTTTGTATCTCTTCTCTTCCAGACATCTTACTGTGGTCATGTTGGGGTCGAATTCATGTTTATTAACAACGTGGACCAGTGTCAGTGGATACGTCAGAAATTTGAAACCCCTGGGATCATGCAGTTCACCAACGCCGAGAAGAGAACCCTGCTGGCCCGGCTGGTCAGATCCACACGGTCAGCACTGAATTAAGATCTACTCGCTCACACATCACTGTACCTTTCTTTTACCTCTCTTAGCTCACATTGGAGCCACACACCCCATAAGTACAACTCTAGTGTGCGTGTATTTGGCAAATTTGGAAGGTCACCACTGATTTGTCCAGGGTGTTTCCTAGCCCTGGGTTAGGTTCAGGTTACCCTAAACAGGAGTAAGCAGGAATGGATAATGGATTGGATGGATGGATGGATGGATACACTGTTCAGTGTATCTTATGTTGTCATCAGGACTGGTAGTCCATATGACAGACAGCCGACAGTACAGATGATGCTTGATGTGTTATTTGGTATCAAGTTACACCAACATTAATTAAGTTCTGTTTATGGTTGGCTCATTGCGTTTCAGAATAATGTATGTTCATACATTACATGCACAACCTCATGTCTGCACATAGTGATTCATCGTCCCTGACTAAACACATTGTCTTCTTTGTTGTGGTACATATCATTCATAAGTAACAAATAAACATGGCTGGCAGGATCTTTTATTGATAGACCTATAGTTGAGTGAAGTTGCCCATTAGTGGCTTAAAGCCTTCATGAACAATAGATCTGAATTGTGTTTATGTCTAGGTTTGAGGACTTCCTGGCCAGGAAGTGGTCATCTGAGAAGCGTTTTGGTCTGGAGGGCTGTGAGGTGCTTATCCCAGCCCTCAAAACCATCATCGACAAGTCGAGCTCTGCAGGCATCGAGAGTGTGATCATGGGGATGCCTCATCGGTACTGTGCATTACACCACTCGCTCTCCTGTCACTTCTGTTTACAGTTACACTGTCTGTCTTTGGTCTTCCAGTGAGGAACACAATTGTAATGGATGATTGAATACAAAGTGTGAACTCTTTTGCTAGGGGTCGATTGAATGTCTTGGCCAATGTGATTCGTAAGGAGCTGGATCAGATCTTCTGCCAGTTTGACCCCAAATTAGAGGCTGCTGATGAGGTATCGGCCTGTGCATAGCCAATAAGATGGAAAACTATAAGGGAAAGGCTATCTAGAGATGTCTCTGATGAATTATTTCATGTGTATTGCTGTACTGTTCAGGGTTCGGGGGATGTCAAGTACCACCTGGGGATGTACCACGAGAGGATTAACCGTGAGACAGACAAGAACATCACGCTGTCACTCATGGCAAACCCCTCCCACCTGGAGGCAGTGGACCCAGTGGTGCAGGGCAAGACCAAAGCTGAGCAGTTCTACAGGGGAGACACTCAGGGAAAGAAGGTAACAGAACTTTAAAAAAAATGCAGCGGTGGTGAATTCTGGGGCGTTGTTTCTTGGTCCCACTGAGTCCATGATGTGGTTTGCCAGGTCATGTCCATCTTGTTGCATGGGGATGCTGCTTTCGCCGGACAAGGGGTTGTATATGAGACCTTTCACCTGAGTGAGCTCCCCTCCTACACCACACATGGTACAATCCACGTTGTGGTCAACAATCAGGTACAGGAGGTTTAACAGTTCAGTAGATGACATTGTAACATGATGTGATGCACACGATACAGACATTTTATTGTTCACATACACTAAAACTAATAATACTATTAGTACTTCTGTTGCTACAGCTACCACTACTCCTACCACTACTACCCTGCAATGCTTTGTGTGCATAGCATTTTTAAAAAAACACATTTGCAGAGTATTTTACAAACAAGAAGGGAGAAACATGGTCACACATGCAAATTATATTGATACTGTGATATGAGACTAGATAGGATCTGGTACCAATATTGAAATATCATGATATGACATAAGTGTTGTCTTTTCTTGCTTATCTTATCCAAGCACCAATAGTCATCCATATAATATCGTCAGAATATTGATATTGAAGTATTTGGTCAAAGATATTGTGATATTTTATTTTGTCCATATTGTCCAGCTCAAACTGTCTCATTATAGACTCCATATGGTGAAATGTCAGCATATGATTATTATCTCTCAGATTGGCTTCACCACAGACCCTCGAGTGGCTCGCTCCTCTCCCTACCCCACAGATGTGGCCCGGGTTGTCAACGCGCCCATCTTTCATGTGAATGCCGACGACCCCGAGGCTGTCATGTATGTGTGCCGAGTGGCTGCAGAGTGGAGGAGCACCTTCAACAAAGATGTCGTCATTGACCTTGTCAGTCACCACCAAGTTTCAGAGGCTTAAAGGGAATGCACAGCAAATTTGTTTGTGGTGGCCTCTGTTTTAAAGGTGTGTGTGTCTTTATAGGTGTGTTACAGACGTTTTGGCCATAATGAGATGGACGAGCCCATGTTCACCCAGCCGCTGATGTACAAGCAGATCCGTCGCCAGGAGCATGTGCTGAAAAAGTATTCTGACAAGCTCATTGCTGAGGGGGTAGTGACGCTGCAGGAGTTTGAGGTTTGTGATCTAGTGCTGTTTGCTCTTGTTAAATATATATTGGTAGCCGCAACTGTATGCAGTTTTATTTGTATCACTATCCACGGGGCTAGGTGCATTAAATTATACTTAAATATTACCCTCTCCTGCGAGTAAATTTGTTGTGCCAGCACTGCTGCAGTTGAGTTTCAATTTACTGCCTCAGTTCCATCGCCTAGCCTCACAATCCCTCACACAGATATTGCTGAATGAAGTCAAAGTGCTCCTCAGATTTGGGTGCTATTCAATAGAATCACTCGAGCACTTCATCCAAAACAGAAACATTGATCCATTTTGAACATTGTTTTATACAGGCATGTCAAAGCAATCCTGCAGAAGCTGTACGGTGCACTAGTTCCTGGCACTTGATGGGCATACTTTTTTGTTGCACTGGTATTTGGGCTCTTGTAAAAACCTGTTTGTAATGAAGCAAGACAAAACCATTACTGCTGGTTGAGACTTGCCTCTGTCTGTCACAGTTTTGGTCAATCATCAACTGAAGTTTTTTTCATGAAAGTAAACACATTGTACCCTAATTAATGTGTAACACTGTTGGATTTTTCCCAACACACAATACCAAATTTGGTTGTAGGAAGAAGTTGCCAAATACGACAAGATATGTGAAGAGGCATACACCAGCTCCAAGGATGAAAAGATCTTACACATCCGTCACTGGCTGGACTCCCCCTGGCCAAGTAAAAATCTTTCTGGTCAACAATTCATATTTTTTTCTGTTACATACCATCTAAAAACATATTGTGATGCACCTGTTTTTTTTTGTTTTTGTTTGTCTGAGTACCTCGTCTGTGAATCGTTGAGTTTACTTTATTTCTCTGTTCCTAACTTCCTGCTGCCTCTCTCTGTAGACTTCTTTACAGCTGAGGGAGAGCCCAAGAGCATGACTTGTCCCCCCACAGGAGTGGATGAGGAGCTTCTGCGGCACATTGGCGAGACAGCCAGCTCAGTACCTCTAGAAGATTTTCGGATCCACCCTGGTGAGTCTTGTTGCTTTGTGCAGGAGGACGCAGCACTGAAAACGGTGGCGGTGCTGATGGCAGTAATGATGCTGATACTAGGAAATGGCATTGTAACAAAGGAAAACACGTAAATCAGTATGAAACAGCATGAAATTCAAGCCTCCAATTAAGCTGCTAAAGATCCTTAAACCACATAAACCTCAGTGCCACTTGGCAGAACTACTCTTTTTCTTTATTGCCTTGCGTGGACATATTTCTACACGGATGATCTCAATAAAAGCGGTTCACCTGTAAACATATCCTTTCTCAACAGCAGGTGTCTAGTCTGCACAGCTGGTGTGGCACATGCCAGAGCAGTTTAGACTGCCACAGAGGTTTTTATTTACAATACACTATGTCAGACCATTGCCTTTTACATCCCCTTTCCCTGGTGCTCAAACCAAGCTATCACTTGTTTTTTTATTTCTGTTCCCCTGTCTCCACTCTGCCTGTAAAAGCAATGGTCAGTCACTGAGACTGTGTGTGTGTGGCTGTGCTCTCCAGGTGTGTCTCGTATCCTGCGTGGTCGAGCTGACCTGGTGAAGAAGCGTCAGATGGACTGGGCTCTAGGCGAGTACATGGCCTTTGGCTCCCTTCTCAAAGATGGCATCCATGTACGTCTCAGTGGGCAGGATGTTGAGCGGGGCACCTTTAGGTGAGTGTATGTGCAGACAGATGCTGTGTTTACACCCTCATTCAATGCTACACTTGAATGTGTTTTTGAACCATTATTTATTTGGGAAGAGTTGACTGTGCACACAAGCCGGTTTGCGGCAACTCCCTGTTTCATGGTCACATCAAGCGCTTTGCATTACTATTACTAATATTATAATCACAAAATATCTGAAAGCCTGCTTGAATTTACACTTTCAGAAAACATTCAAACACCTCTAAATTTGAATTCACATAAAACATTTACAAATGTGCAAGTCAGTATTTGAATGAGTGGAATGAAAGCTGAAAACTTGTAATATATTTGCTCAGATGTGTGTTTTCTTCAGTATAATTTTGTTGAGTGTAAGTTCATCTCTGTGATTGCAGCTTCTTCAGTGTGATGTTGCAGCCTCTCAGATGCCGTCTTGTTTGTCACAAATGATGAATCTGCACACTTTTAGTTTTGATACAAGTTTTCTAGGGAGTTTGTTTCAAAAGTGATTGTCAGACGCACTACCAGGCAAGCTCTGGGGAAAGGGGAGTGTGTGACCAATCAGAAGAGCCAATTTAGGCCTTTTTTCCAAGCAGTCAAAAACATACTTTAATCATGCAAACGTTAATTTTGTCAAGTTGTCCTCCATATGATTCCCAGTGAGGTATGCTTTATGACCTTTAATTATTTATCAATAGATTTCTCATCATATTGGATAGTGAAAGTTGGCTACTAGACCTTTATCTTATGTGTTCATGGAGAGAAAACCTACCTCTTGACAAATTAATGTTGCCTTACTTATCAGCAAACAGTACACACATCACAGAACATCTACAGCATTTACTTATCAGTAGGAACCACTGGAAAAATTCAGCATACCAGTGATTCACTGAATGTATTTAATAAAATCTCTACTTTCTAACGCTGATGCCTACTAGTGTTTCTGTCTTTGGGAAACAGATATCCGGCATAGGAACTTCAGCATGCAGCAACAATAGAGGCATGGAGATTTTGGCTAATTTAATATTGTCAGACAGGCTATGGGCCGCCTCATTAATCATGCATACTGTCGACCAATCAAAGCATTCATTAAGCATGGTTGTATGTGACATCATTTTTGCTAGTATGCAGATTGGAATTTGTGTTTGATTCTCTTGACAACCAGAGGGAGAGTTTTTGAAAGGGCATTAGTCAATTTTCCACAGTGCTGACAGTAATAATAATTTGCTTAACTAACAGGTCCTTTGTTAAATTATACCATAAAATTGAAAAAATGCAATACTCCTTGTACTGGACCTTCCAAGATAATAAAGTATATTCTAAGTATACGGGTATATTTTGAATCACTGGAAAAAAACATTGCCAAACATTTCTTCTGATTGGTCATGCAATACTCATGGGGCCAACACACCACCACCACCACCACCTCCACCCAGCTAATTCCTCGCAGTGTGTTGAAACTACAGCTCTCCAAATCACTTTTGGATAAAGTTCCCTGCAAAACTTTAGTCAAAATTAAGAGCGTGCAGATTCACCATTTGTTGCAAGTTGCAATCACAGAGTTGAAGAAAATATCATATTACACTTTTGCAGCTTCTATTCCATTCGCCAAAGTCAACAGGTTTCAAATGCTGCAGGCAGTAACTTAAATCTAAAACAGTCTGATCTTTTCCATACAGGAAAATTCAAATGGATAAAGTCTTCCACATTTTCTCTGTGTGTGATGGCCTTTATGCACGGCCAGAATTAAAGGGTGATGAGCATTGTTCTGAAGGTAGTAAATGAAATAACAAGTCAAGGGCACGGTGCTCTGGGAATCTAACAGACA
>OMKZ01022583.1:7227-23172 GCA_900302535.1 Neoniphon sammara | reverse complement strand
AGACAGAAGACGTCCCCTGGGAGCGGTGAAGCCCACATGGCGTTGTCATGGCATGGAGGGGACGAGTGACACATGAATGAAATCAGCTCCCCCCTTCCACTGCGCCTGTCTCATCTCTCCCCTACTGTTCCTCCACCAGCACATCTCCGCTGCAACACTGCCCATACATCACACTAACTAACAAGAGTTACGGGGCTTTCCTTTCGCCTTGCATTTACAACTGACATCTATTGCTTCTTCTCTCCACATTGTCTCTCTCCTGCTACTTTCCCTTTTTTTGTTGTGCCTCAACTCTGCCTCCCTCCCCCCATCTTCGTTCATCCTTCACTCCATCACTTCCTCTTTCTCCCACCTACACTTTTCGTCCCCCCGCCCGCTCGCCCGTCGTCTCCCTTCATAGGTCTTAGGAACTGAGCATATTGGTATGTTACAGTTGACTGGGCCTGCTTGCGTTTCTGTGATGTACGTAACGGCGTGGACTAATGGATTCAGTCGTCTGTGTTTGGGTCGGTTGGGTGTGCTGCATCAAGCACCCCTTTCCCTGACTAATGGGGCCCCCAGGCAGAGGAAACGTATATGTGTGTGTGTGTGTGTGTGTACAAAGAAGAAGAGTGAGGTGGCGTTACAGTTTATGAGGCAATCCCAGAGAAAGACCGTGCTCTTGTGAGGGTTTGGAGGCATTTTTCGATAGCGTCTGAGCGCATCGAAGTGAACAAAACCTGAAATTATGTGTGTCACCTCAATTAGTGGTGTGTGCTCTCGATTTGATTCTTTCATCAAAGGATTTCTTGAAAAGAAAGTGAATATCCTGCAAATGTAGAGCAAGGATCAAACAAAACAATTATGCAGTATCTGCCCTCATTAGTTCATAATTACAGCTGATACTGTTCACAGAACTCATAATCAGAACCATAATCACCTATCTATCCTGTATATGGTCATACATCGCATACAAGATAACAACTGATAATTTCGGTAATTTCCTGAAGCCCTTTCATCTGATCATTACATAACCTCAAGCACTGTGTGTGTGTGTGTGTGTGTGTGTGTGTGTGTGTGTGTGGAGAGACATCATTAGAGTGATGTTAAAGGGGTTTTAAGTGATTGTCTCATCGTGCTGGTTCTGATGGCTGACTCCTACATTGGAAGCGAGCGGACTGGCAGAGCTTGTTAACGCTTGGCTCTTTGCTCCCATCAATTCCTGTTGGGCCTCATACTGACTGAAGATGAGGAGGAAGCGGACTGCTCCTCATGGATTGGCTGTCCAGGCTCCAAGACTGACTGGCTGCAGTGTGTGCGCGTGTGTGTGTTTGCTTGCATGTCCTGCTGTGTGATGACCCTTTGACAAATCCCCCTTGCCTCAGTAAACCTCTTGTTTGCACCATTATCACTTAAGGCAGCTTGGTGTCCTGAGAATCTTTAGTTATGCAGACCATACTTAGAATATTCTTTGCTACACAACATAAGTGTCAGGGCTTTTTAAATCATTTTGTTTTTGTATACAGTTAGTCCATTCATTGCAGCTGAATGTGATGTATTGCTGTGCCGTCTTAGTGACAGATGTTGTCATTATAGTAATTTATTGTCTACATGCTGCAAAATCTTTTTAAGCATCAAATATGAATGGATACCTTTCTTTTTTTTACCGTGTCCTTGTTTCATCCCTTCCTCTCCCTGCCTCTCCAGTCACCGTCATCATGTTCTCCATGACCAAGAGGTAGATAAACGTATTTGTGTTCCCATGAACCACCTGTGGGTGGACCAGGCCCCCTACACTGTCTGCAACAGCTCCTTATCAGAATATGGAGTCCTAGGTAAGACTGAAACCACAATATGTGTCCTTTTATTTAATCGTGGTTCAGTTTTGTCACTGATGACTGACGACTGTGACTCCAGGTTTTGAGCTGGGCTTTGCCATGGCCAGTCCAAATGCTCTGATCCTCTGGGAGGCCCAGTTTGGAGACTTCCACAACACGGCCCAGTGCATCATTGACCAGTTCATCAGCCCGGGCCAGGCCAAGTGGGTCCGCAACAATGGCATCGTCCTGCTGCTGCCTCATGGCATGGAGGGAATGGTGAGAAGTGAGAGTCAACCAGACAAAGGCACTATGGAAAACATAATTTGATAATTAAATATTATACTTTGTATTGCTTACAAAATGATGAATTAGAGTTGACAAATATGTATGCAGTATATCTATCTATCTATCTTGTTTTAAGCGATGTAGGTTGAGTTCTGTTTCCATTTCAACATTATATAGTCACCTCTCCTTTTCTTTTTCAGGGTCCAGAACATTCCTCTGCTCGTCCTGAGCGTTTCCTGCAGATGAGCAAAGACGACCCTGATCGCTTCCCTGTATGTTTGCATGCACATTTCACAATTGAAATATGGCTCAATATATTAACCTTCTTGATGAGCCTGGTAATTTAACCGTGTATTGACAAGAAACAGAGTCCACTGTGAACCCACATACATTGCAGTTCGTATCCAATAACTCCCTCCTTCAGTGGGCAGTTCTGCTTTCATGACCACTTAAGTGATGGCATGAATGTCCATTTCTTCAGAGCTGAAAAGTCTCTTCATTATGGCCTCCAAAGCCTCAGCACTCAGCAATAAGTTAGGTCCCAAGGGTGAGCTGGTTCTGGGGAACATGGGAGGAGGGAACCACAGCAGGCTGTATCAGCAGAAGCCTACTAGATTCATCTCCAAATGGGATATTGATTAAACTCTTAGTGGGAGCACACTGATTCTCTCTGCTGTGTGTGTGTGTGTGTGTGTGTGTGTGTGTGTGTGTGTGTGCATGTGAGTGTGTGTAAACGTGTGATATCATCTGTGCACCGCTGCCCTGGTTACATCTTCTGTCCACACAAAAGAAAAAAAAGGACAACCAACACACCTGCAATTCTGTAATAGAAAGTTAGATTTCTGTTTTCAAATTTCATAATACATTTTGAATCCAATTTTTAATGAAGGAGTTCAGTGGAGATTTTGAAGTCCAGCAGCTTTATGACTGCAACTGGATCGTGGTCAACTGCTCCACACCTGCCAACTACTGTCATGTACTGAGACGGCAGATTCTCCTGCCATTCAGAAAACCGGTAAGGTATAACATTTGTTTACTAAAACTTTGTCTCCACAATATTGCATATATGTAGTTGATTAATAAGGATAAACTGTAGTACCTACACTTTAACCATGCATGATCATGAAAATAATCTGAAGATATTATAATCTTTTGATAGCATTTATGATAGCACAAATGTGGCACTGTATGTTCTCTGTCAGTTTTAACTGTAGAATGAGTGTAAAGTTTCTAGCATTTATTTTCTTGCAAATGCACAGTTCTTTTTTCAGCCACAGTGAATGTCTTAACTGATCCCCTGTTGCACATAAATGCAATGCTTTGTGGAGCATGAGAAAATCACTTCCTGAGCAAATTAGAGAGAGGCCCAATAGGGGATAATGTTGTTTGTTTTCTATGAAGGAGTCTGAAATTGTGGACTCGGTTGGCTGAGCAGCAAAGGGTTTTATTTATTTGATTGTTAAAGAAATGTTTTGTTTTCCCCAATGCCACTGTTGCGTGCTATATGGTGGCAGCAAATTAGCGTGAAAAAGAGATAAAAACTTTTATCTCCTGAGTTTTTTTTTTCCAAAGCACACAATGGAGATACAGATGACAGAATCAGTCTGTTGCATACTTACTTTTTTATTTATTTATTCATTTTTACAGTTGATCATTTTCACTCCTAAATCTCTGCTGAGGCACCCCGATGCAAGATCCAGTTTTGATGACCTTGCCCCAGGTAAAGATTTTTTGTATTCTCTGTGAAATGTGAGTCATAAATTTTGCTGTACAGTTTTCAGGAGCATATCATATCAAATATCTGCAGGCACTAAATTCAAGAGGCTGATTGCTGACCAGGGACCTGCAAGCCAGCACCCAGACCAGGTGAAAAGAGTCATCTTCTGCACTGGCAAAGTCTACTATGAGCTGGCTAAAGAGAGGAAACAGCAAAACTTGGAGAGTGACATCGCCATCATCAGACTTGAGCAGGTGTTTAATCCCCCCTGTCAGTCTCAGAGTGTGATGTGCTGTGGAGTTTGAAGAAGCGATGCAATGTTTTTGAATAATTCATCGACACTTCATTGTTGAGATACCACTCACTCTGCTGCTTCTACAGATCTCTCCATTCCCCTTTGACCTGGTCAAGGCAGAACTGGACAAGTACAGCAACGCTGAGCTGATCTGGTGTCAGGAGGAGCACAAGAACATGGGTTACTATGATTATGTCCGGCCACGTTTCCTCACTGTAGTGGCCAATGAGAAACCCATTTGGTATGGCATTTTGTTCACTTGTTTGTATGGTCTGATTTAGGGCCGGGCAATATGGACATGATTACTCTCATGATAATCATAAGGAATTATTTCAGTAACAGTATACAACAGTCTCTTCTCACATCATCAAAATCTCAAATAATATCAAATTGGTGTTTATCACATTGAAATGCATGTTAATATAAAGTATGATAATGCTGTAATTTTTATGGATTGTTTCCTCTTTTGGTCCAGTAAGATTATTTTAATTAGTATTTGCCTTTGATCATTAACACAGACAGCATTGTGTATCAGGATCACTCAATATTATTTCATCATGATTTAATTGTATGCATAGATGTTAAACAATAATTTTGAACTGTTGCCCAGACTTAGTCTGATTTGGTGTCCTAATAGCAGCAAGCAGTAACAATGAAGATAAGAACCAGTTAAAGGATTTGAAATCCTGGTGACAGTATGCACCTCTCAGTACAACTAACTTTGTTGTTCATTCAGGTATGTGGGACGGGACCCTGCAGCTGCTCCTGCCACAGGGAACAAATCCACCCACATCAATGAGCTAAAGAGATTCATGGACACTGCTTTCAACCTCAGTGTCTTCCAGGGAAGGAACTTCTAGTGTCCCTCAGGAAAACCAGAAGAGGAACCAGGGAGGAACAGCAGTTTCATATTCAACCATCATGGACTATTGATTAAGTTTTGATATGTGGGAAACTGGTACATTTTTACAGCTAGTTTGTATTTGTGACAATCTGGAGTGTAGCCAAGTGCTTATTTATATGTTTGTTCCCTACCTTAGCTTACATCACAGTAATCTTCACCTGGCAACTACAATAATTTCAGTGGCTTTAGTACAGTAGATACCTCAACTGCCTATATGCTGAATGGTAGAGATAAATATTTTAGTTCTGTTTTTGTAGATGAATAGCAGAAGCTGCACTGCACTGTTGTACTTACACAATGAGTGTAAAATCACATATCACAGCTATGCAGACTGTTACTGACATCTAACCCATCAGCCCTAAGTAGGTTTATTGCCTGCATTTGCCTTAGCTATCTTAGCTGTTAGTGAAATAGTCTCTAGTTATTGTCACAGCTCACTTCACCAGGAGACATGAGCCAGCTGGCAGGGAGACAGGTAGCCAATGTTTTCTACCAATGACATAAGGCTCAGCTTTGTCTTTGGAGGCACAGGATGCACACACGTAAACACAGCAAAGCTTGGGATGTTTTGGGATGACAGCAATATTGACACTCGGCTGTCACATTTAAATCCCCAGGCACTTAAGAGGGTTGATATAAAATATGACTGTGTTTATGAATGCTCCATAAAATTGTGCTTCCTGTTGAGCCATACCTTTTTCCAGTTAAAGCTGGGAGATTTAAGCATAAGCCATACACAAACATAATTTTACATATTTTAGTGATTTAAGAAACAAGCCATGCATCATTTATTTGTTGTTGAAATAAGCTTATATCCACAACAGTGTGGGTACTGTATTGAAAAACAGTTTGCACTTACACTTGAATGAACAGAGCAATAAGATGCTTTAGTTTAAGAAAATGCTTTCATGATTTTGTTTCATTGCATATGATGTTTAGCATTTTAATTTTAAACTAAAATATGAAGGTAGGCCTGCAGTATTACTGTCTGCATAAACACAGTAGTAACCCAGTCACTACCTACACATCTGTCAATTTATGCAACAGCAAAATGCAATAATGCACAAAATAGCCCACCCTCTTTTGCTGCTGAATAATAAAGAAGAAAAGCTGTTTCTTTGGGTGTTACGCATTTTCTTATTTAATGTCCAGCTGTTATGCTTCTTTTATCTTCAGTAAGCATTCTCTACTGCAACAACAGCTTCTTTGCAAAGAGAGTCCAGTTTACCATCTCCACCTTAAGAAAAAGAACAATATTGTCAGGCCTTCATCAATGCAATGCCATGTTCTTCTGGTAGAACATGGCACCTGGTTCTTGTAGTAGAAAAGTAAATAATCTGACATAGGGAGTAGTGGGAAACTTTAACATTATGACTTCATGAAAGCCATCTCACCAAACTCGAGTTGCTTGATATTACAGGTGTAGACACTTTCTCCATTCACCACAAGCTCCACTTTGTTCCATTCACGCGTTTCCTCTAAGACGCACTGATGCCCATGCTCTTTCAATGCAGCTTAAGTCAGACAGAGATAAGGCATAGCAATTAATAAAATTTCATTTTAATTACCCAACACACTGGTCGCACATTTTTAACATAAACAACAGCTAGGCAACAGACCATTACAGGCAAACTCCCATGGGGATAAGAGAGACGTACCCTGGAGGCCTTCCAGACGGAAAGTCCTGTGCTCTACCAGCCCGCTGGATTCATACGGCCCATAACGCAGGGTCACCTGTGCGTTTTTTGGCATTGTGATCCCTTTAGTTTCCCACGCACCTGTTGCTACAACGGTCCAAGGTACAAGGAAGTGGATGGCGTTTTAGGCTGACGTCATAATACAGCTGTATTGGTCTGCGCCAGCTTCCTTTGAGTAAAAACAAATGAAGACTTCAAAGCGTGAATTTCAAGTATAGCAGAGATGGTTGGGATAGTAGGATCTACGTCAGTTAATTATACGGTGCGTTTATGTTCAGCCATAAAATATGACAGACTAAATCAACTAGAGGTTTTGTTCTCTGCGCGCTGCTGTATTTTATGGGCATTTTATGCACGCGGCGTAGTTCACCATTTCAGGACGAACAGTAACTTTATTTATTGGAAAGGTCTTTGTCAGCTTTCCATGACCTCAGGGAGCACTCTGTAGGCCTATATAGTGCATTTTCAGTGCAACAAGTACTTACACTAGTCGTGTTAAATGAGTAGAAGCGTATTTAGAAAAGTATATACAAAATAGTGCAGTATTACATAATTAGCAGTGATATTATGAGACATGGCTGATGTCTTGCATGTGTAAGGGGAATCAGGCCCAAAATCGGCTGAATTATGAATGACGGCTGAATGATGAGGGTTAGGCTTTAGGGGGTGTTATGGTAACTATGAGGTAGCTTTAATAAGGGCTTTTCAATCTATTAATCAGGTTCACACAGCAGACTCCTTGACTGTTACACCACTTATTTATTCTTAAACACAGCTGTTACTTTCTTGTTCTGTGAACAGCAAAATGAACAAATCTGAATCAAGTTGATCTGTGGAGATATTATGTACTATATGTGATTTCATGACGTATTTATACAGTATTTAAAACTTTATTGTTTTTAGCATCACATCCATAATCACACAGTGGTCACCTCTGATTAATACATTTAAATTACTTTACAAATTCACATTTTACACACTGTAACTGTAACATTATTCATACAAAAATAAATAACTTATTTCATATTATACTTTGTATTCATAAAATTACAAATGCACAATTTTCATGACAATATTCTTTGAGAAACTAAAAAGTGTCCTTTTGTTCTTCTTTGTTCTTTTTTTTGTTCTTTTTTTTATTTTTATTTTTTAGCTTGGACAGTTGTTTTTATTTACACTAGTACAGTATGATTTCCAGCACAGGACATACAGTAGAGTATGAACTGAACATTTACTGATTAACTTTTAGGATACTGTTTTAAACAGTCAGACAGTTTTTGTTATTCCACACACAGCTATAATAGACACTGAATTTTATCGAGACTGCACAAATGTAATTTGCATAGAAGATTTTAGTTTCACAATGTAGATATCTTCAGAGAGCAGCATGCAAAATGTCAGTAGACATAATACAATCAGCCAGTAAACATAACTCACAGACTAGACATTTTTCCCTATCATATTGGCTTAGCAAGACCTTGTACTTGTAAATGAAATGTTGTAGACAGAAAAGGGGGAGCTGTACCCCTGTGTGTTATCTTTTCTATTTTTCACTTACACGTATGCTACAATTTTATCATTGACCTTAATTCTAACACTGATTGCCACATAATATTTATTTTACTTTGGCTGATTCACCTCAGAACAGTGCAAACAACACTCACTAATCATCTATCTCATCTGGAATGTTTTAGATCTTTAAAAAATTCAAACTGACTTTTGAATTCTGACCTGCAGAGCTGATTAGTGGGCATTCCCATTACCTAATACTGAGTTTCTGTAACAACAGCAAAGAGGGTCCTCTTTAGCAGCCAAATATCTCTCATATGTTAGAATATGTATATTGGATCACCAGCACTTACTACATTTTACATTACATCACAAAACAAGATTACAGATTATTTGTATCATTAGTTTGTGCCATGTAGTTTTGGTGAATAACCTAAAAGGAATACACTGTTGTTCACAATAATATTGTTTACACACTTGAGCATTTTACAGTTTCCTATGACTTTCTTCCACTCTTCAAATCTTTGGCCTCTCCCTGGGATGACGTCTGGGTTTGAGCCTCCACCTTGGTCTGGTCTGCTGTCTTCACCAGAACTTGTGGCAGAGGTTGCTGACTCTTTGTTAAGTCAGCTGGTCCCTCCTGTGTTTTGCTTTGCCAGTTTGTTTCAGTCTGTGTGTGCATTTCCAGCGTCTGGCTCTTTGCTTCCACCGTTGCACCGGAGCCGATGCTGCATTTGTTGCATAGATCCCTCATGTCTAAAAGTCCCTGCACCAGAACCTTGACAAATTTGTCAGAGCATGTCTGCGGGCTCTCCCGGAAACTGGACACACAGAAGATAATGTGGTCTGACTGAGGGTTGTAGCAGGCCCCATAGCCATTTGGAACCACAGGCCCATAGCAGCAGAACATCTCAACAGTAGTGGGAACCTGGGGGAAGATTAAATGCTTAGAGCTGGTAACAGTTTTGTTGGTGTGGTTAAATGCTGCTTTAGGAGTAAATGTATGAAGACTGTCACAGTGTGTGCGTGTGTATTGTGTAGTTTGATGACTACAGATCATGTTGAAAAAAAGTCTAAATTTTCACTGAAATAACTCAGCCACTTCTTATGGATCAGCACTGAAGGATTTATAAGGAGAAAATACTGAGTATTCATATCTCGAAGTAAGATCAGTCATTCTGTAACAGACGGGAGTGTAAGGTATTCTACATGCTTGTTGTGTACATTAATTTTTTGGGTTGAAGTGTAGTTTTAGCTAATTCTATGAAACCACCATGAACATACCTGACTTGTAGAAAGAATAAACTGATTGCTGATGAGATAGACTTCATCTTTGAATATCTCTGGCTTCTCTATCTTCAGTTCATGTGCAATTTCACGTAATCCCAGTAAATGATTATCTATTGCCATTCCAGTAATAGCCTGAAACAGAGAATGCTTTAGTATATAATTGTATTTTAGACAAGCATGGGTGTTCATAATATCAACATTATAAATCGGCAGGGTCAGATTACCAGAATAGTGTACTTGGTCTGAGCACTTATGGCACCTCGTAACTTCTCCATCTTTTCTGTGTCCTGGAAAAGTGAAAGACCAATAATCAATCAATAATCAAAGATAATCATCAAATGATGCTAGTTTTTAAACAATGATAACATTGCATTATTATTATTATTATTATTTTGATATTTAGAAAACATGTAGCCTGGATAAAACCTGTTATATATTTAATAAAAATCATCTTACACTTGTGTTCAATTTCCCATCAGTCATTGCTTTGATGAAGGCCAGAGCTTCGGGTGTGGCAGAGCGGATGTTGTCCACCCTGCCTTGCTGAAAACGACGTATGGAAGCACTCTCATAGGTTGGCACTTGTCTTCCGTGACACCTAGTTATGTTTAGAGAGAAAGTCTTGTAGTTGTGTGGCTGTGGAGCCTTGAGATTTCTGACAAATGTGAATCAGAAGCAGAGTCACTTTGATGATAAAAGAAGCCTGGGCACTGGGAAATGTCCCTGGGCTGCACAATTGCGACCTACAAGACGAGATCTAGACTTCTGTCTCTTTGAATGGGGAGTTGTCCATATCTAACATTGTGGTGTATGTATAATAAACTGCACTGTACACCTACACACCTGTACTTTAATCATCAAAGTGTCTCTGGCTGAACTGTTTCCTACCTGTAGTAGGCTAACTGAAGGGCAACCTGCATGTAGGCATCTGGACTCATCTTCTGCTTCTTTATGAACTCTTTTCCATAATCATAGAATTTGTGGACATTCATGTCCAGATTTCTCACCAGCCTGGGTAAATAACAATAAATTCTGATATTAGTTGAAGCCTTTCTTTTCTTTATTTATGTCTTATTAATCAAAAAGCATAATGAACTCTGACCTTTGGAGCTTGTCAGAAGCAGAGGCGAGGAGTTTGTGAATCTCTGGGGTGCATTTCCAGCGGAGCCTACGTGGTGCAGGCAGCTCACTCACACTTGCAGCCCTGACAAGCTTAGATGGGCTTCCTATCCTGGTGTGACACAGGAATAATATCATTTTGCATTATAAAAAAAAAAAAAACATTGCATTTTATTGTATTATTCTTTAAGTCCTTACATGTATTTGAGAAGATACTCCGTGCACTGCACCAGGACAATTCCTTCAAATGGCGAATGTTCACAAACCACTCCGCAGCAACCGTCAGATCCTACAACAAACTAAGATAGTCATACTGTCTTCAGTGGGATTTCCTGAGGTAGAATCGAATTGCTACAGTAGATTAGGTTCATTAAACTTCATTTGCAGCTGCCCTGTGATTACCCTACTCGATCATTCTATTAATACATGTGACTTCTTATACATTTCATCCATAGATTACAACCACAGATTCACTCTGGAGTGAAGAAATGATTAAGAAAAGAAGCCTCCAACTCTCTGCTTACTTAAATTATGAACCATGTAATTCAAATTATCTAAATTTTTAATCAAAACGTCTCTATCAAAATTCATGCTAATGACATTTCCCAGGCTCAGAGCTTGTAATCCAAAGGGAACTTCTACTTTCTTTCAGAATCTCTCCTAATCAAAATTCTTAATTTGGGCTGGGATTAAGTGACTACATCCACAAGCATTACATAAAGTCTATATGAATTTGTTCACAGTTGTTTGCCCTGTTAGTGTCTCCTGTGTTTATTTATCACTAATCAACCGTTCTCTTTCCCTTTACTCCCTTCTTCCCTTTTTTCCTCAGATCCTTCCTTTCTTCTTCTTTTTCTCCTTCAGTATTCTAAAATAATCTTACAATTCTAGGACACAAGGAGGGGAGGTAAACCTTTTCAGAACAAAACTCCTAACATAACTCATACTTGCTAGCTGTGCTCCCTCACCTGCATGGGCTTGTCATACCAGCGGTTGCCTCCATTCTTGGACGCTCCCCCTCCGTGCAGCATCATCATGGCCCGTGTGGTGTCAGTCAGGTCCGGCCCGCTGGAGTCATCCAGACAGACCAGGCACAGACACCGCTCAATCATGTCCAGAGAGTCCCTGTTGGTGGACTCTAAAGTGAAATAAGTAGACTGAATAATTTATCTCATGAGACATGATAGTGCACTGCTGTCCATCAGGGTCAAAATGTTTTTTTCTAATGTTGTTAAAGGAGTACTTCATCCAAAAACTATATCTTTTGTATCATTTACTCACCCTGTTTCATCTTGAATGTCCAACAAAGTTTTAATCCCATGCCCAACAGAGAATGAAGGTTTCAAAAACTGCAGACACTTCTGTTAGAATGGAGCTGATCAGTGACTTGGACAAACAACAGCAAACAAGATGTAAAAACGTCTAACACTCCTCATGCAGTGTAATCTAAATCTTGACTCTCCAGCTGTATGTTCATTATGTCCCAAACCAATGTACTTTCCATTCAGGACATCTCTGGACCAGAAATTGACACAAAATATATTGTTTTTGGGTGAGGCATTCCTTTAAATTTAATTCAAATCCAGGTCCTCCATTCCATTCACAACTTACCTCTCATGAGCACGCTTCGAGACTCCGCCCACTCCGTCCGTCCGTCGGAAGTGAGAAGACCGATGGGTGGGAGCTGTTCCTCTTCATTTTCAGCCATCTTGACAATCTTCCCCAGCTGAGTCAACAGATCTCTTTCATTCAGCCGACGGAAGTTGATCACCACATCCAGAACAAAGAACTAGACAGTTCAGAAAAGACACAAGTTGTTTTATTCCACTTGTCCCTCAAGCCTCAGGTGGGGTTCTGTGCTCCAGTCCAAAAAGCCTCATGTACTATGATATCAGAGGATTTCTTTCTTTTACCTATCTGAGTTATTGTTTGAGTGCCTTTGGTTCATGTGATGCATCCTTGGCTGCCATAATTGTTAAACATGCTGATTAGTGACTGACCTATATAGGCGCATCAGTGTTTTATTACATGAGAATAGTTCCAATAACTCATATGAAAGTGCAATTCAGTAACAGTGCGGAAAGTTGTGGTCTAATCTAATGCAAATGTCACACATGCTATAGCTAATTAACTTAACAGAGAGCACTTGTCACTGGGCTGTGTCTGTTCATCACTCACTGGGAGCTAAGTTAACAGAGCACCCACAGACACAAGTCAGTGGTAATCCATATGTTCTGGTATGACGGGGTCCTTCTGATTAAGTGGAACAATCTGTGTGACAGTTATCTGTTTATCGTCTATTGTACACTTAATTTAAACCATGAAGCGGTAATATCTGATAAATGACTCTGCATCTTTTAGTATTCAACATCACTTCATTAGCTGCTCAACATTATTTGCAAAAGATATTTTTAATGTTTTTCACCAATGGTGTATAGGACATTTTTGCCTGAACAAAGTTTAAACAGTAAGGTTGCATCTGTTTAATTTGTTTGACACCTGTGGCCCTTAGTGATTCATCATTGTATTCCACTGTATCTGAAATGGTAACTGAAATAATGTGGAAAAAAAAATGAATAAATAATTAAATATTCCTCTGACTATGTCTGACCTGATTTTTACAGGCCACAATGATGTGTTCAGGTTCGGGCATTACACTACTCTCCTGGGCCACTAGTGTGTCCCTCTCAGGCCCTGGGAGGCGGTAAGAAGTGAAGAGTCGATAGTACTGCTCCATACACAGAGGGGTTCCAGCCAGCTGGCCCCGGGCATAGTCCATGGGCAGAGCACGTCTACACACACACGCGCACACACACACACATAAGGCTCTGTCAGGTCTATTCTAGCACATAAATTCTAGGTGAACATAAGAATTCTCCTAAATTAATTGAGTCTGACAAGTCAAGAATGATATTAATTAATTTTTGCTCTCATAATACATCAACTTACGCATCAAGAAGAGACTTGTACTCCAAAACTCCAGAAATTAGGTGTGCGGCAAACCTGGGAAAGAAACAGCTTGCCCTGTGAAATATTGACCTCACAAAACAGCACATATTGTGTTTGGTTGCTCCATGCCATGCTCACTTTCTCTACTTCCATCTCAAATTAAGAATGCCGATGCTCTGTATATGGCTTAGATCTTGATTTATTGTAAAGCTTTATTAAAGTTAACAGCGTAAATACTTTATGTAAATCATCTGGTTAAGGAGCCACTCTTCCCAGATCAATAGCATGTTAACCAAACCACAGCCTTTATTGTCTATTAACCTTGCCACCAGTACCTTGGCCTCTCTGCCCTTAAGGCACACTAGGTAATGACCCTATCTGTCAATGTGAGCACTGTGATGTAGCAAGGAAGTATTCAATTTAGGCATAGTATCATTGACCAAAAACACACCCAAGCTATCAATTATCAATTCTGCATGCTTTAATAACCAAGAAATGCCATTTTTGTTTTACAGTGTGTCACAAGCACAGCTTGTTCTCCTACTCCACTGGATGGGTCACAAGGCAAGACTAAAACTTATTTCAGTCCATAGGCTTTCCTGTCATTTCTTACTGTAGTTTCTTAGTGGAGCCATCAGAAAGAGATTTTCTCATGGCATATTTGTCTGGCTATATCATTCATTCTTGTACCTTAGAGAGTCAATGGGTGCCCTGAAGTTCTGCTGCGGGAAGACCATCACGGGGCTGGAGTTGACTGGCAGTGCCAGTCTGTTGTTCAGGTACATGTCATTCAGCCAGTAATGATATACCTAAGAAATAGAAGAGAGCACTTAAAGATGTACTATGTAGTTTTAAGAGGAAATTCTGGAAGTCTGAGGTGTCAAAAATGTTTGTGGTAAATATACTCAATGCTCTAGTTAATAGTGTTTAAAGTTAATAGTGTTTAATTCACTTCTAGAAAGAAGTGAATTTGTTTTGGTGATCCTTTAGAGTACAAAAATATATTCTACTTACTTACGTTACTTTTCTTTGCCCAAAAAACTTATTTTTAAAATTATTATTAGGAGTTTTAAGCATCTGCAAATAATGATTGTTATATATTATGTATTATTATTATGTGAATAATTTCTTTATTCCAAAAATTACAACTTGAATGAAAGGGACTTTGGATACAGTGAGGAGCAAGGAGTAAACATGTTTTTGTGCTCCTGAATGAAACCTTGTTGCACAGTACCATTTGTGTAAGCATTTGAATCACTCTGAATACATGGCCCTAATTCAGTTATACTCTTGTGCCATTATTAAACGGAAACTTGATGATCTAAGTAACTTTCCTCAGTGGACCACAACATTAAAGTGCATTTGGAAAAAAAAAATACTTGCATTTCTCTTGGAAATTAAATTAGGCTATAAAATAAAGAAATTTGCCCTTAAATCCTACTCTATTAAGAAGCTGAATGTTGCCAATTGCAAACATTTCATTTGGGGTTTAAAATTACTCACGTGAATCATGGTGTGCGTTTTTTGAACAGGAAAAAAAAGTTTATTTACCCAGTTCGCCTCGTCCTCTCTCCTCTCCACAAGTTTCTTCTGCAGTAGCTCCCCCACTCCATCAGGGGCACTAAACTGCTTCACAATATTTTGGGTCTTTTTGAACTGTTCTTCTGTGACCAGGTGCTTCATACACCTCAGGTACATGTCCAGAGTGTCTTTCAGGGCAGGGACTGGCAGCTTCGGCAGACCCTAACAAAAATTGTTGTGAGAAAGTCAACAAAACAGTCTGGCGCTTTTTGTCAGTATTTGACCACATTCATGACCATAAACATTTAAAATACTCTGAGACTTTTATCAGTTAATTTAACCAGTTAATTTAACCAGTGTTGATTTAATCTTTTAACTGTACTCTGAGATTGACCTTTGAATCGTAGATTAATCTTCTCGCCTGAGTCATGTCAAAGTGACATGAGAACATTGCATCAAAACTAAGTCACTCTCTATATCAGTTTTTCATATAAAATCTCATTCCACCTCTCAAGCAATACAAACAATTAGAACAATTTAAAGACTTCCACTTCTTACATGGATTCTAAAAATCACTGTCATCTCTTAATGTTATTAAGAGTTACAGTCTTATTTTGATTCGACAATCCCAGTTTCTCTCATGCATGTTCAAGTGAAAGCGATTCTTAAGTATAAATCCGAGATGGGATATTTACATCACTGCCCTCTAAATCTTTAGAGGGATCCAGAACTGGCATGATGGATGTCCAGAAGGAAAGTCAAGCGGTCGGAAATTCCTCTGAGACTGTTTCTGTGTGCGAAAAAACAAAACAAAACAAACAAAAAAAAAAAAAAAAAAAAAAAAAAAAAAAAAAAACATA
>OMKZ01022580.1:14730-25556 GCA_900302535.1 Neoniphon sammara | reverse complement strand
CCCACCCCAAATAAATGGACAAGGCAACTAAAAGCCAACATCAATCATATGCTCCTCATGAGGACCATAATTGTAATACCAATATCTCCAAATTAATTTTGTGACCTGTTTGAACTGTCCTGTGGCCAACCTTGGGCCCCAGCCCAGACTTTGAATCCCACTGCTCCTGGTTCCCCAGCACTGGCTGGCTGACTGGGTGTTTACAATGGACAACATACCATGGTGATATGAGCTGGCGTACTGTAGCTGTCTGACCGTGTGTTGTTGATTCTGGCCAGAACTTCCTGCTTTGATAACTTTACCTCACGCGTCAGAAGGCCTGCTGCTATTGGCCGGTCACAACCATCAGACCATCCTATCACCATGATGTATCTGCAACCATCCAGGAAGTTTAAACACTAGTAATGACTTAGTGGTCGACTGGATGTAACTGTGTGAGTGAAACAGAGGTTACTGATCAATGTGCTTGTAAACACTTTGTGTCTACTAGTTTTATCACAGTGTGCTTGTAATCACATTCACAAGTAATCACAAGTAGCAATCTACCACTATTTGCAAATTTAACTGTCTCAGTATAAGATAACTGCTGTGATATGGTATTTCTGTCTGAGCATCATTTAAAAACCAAATCCAACTGGAATGTAAGCTTTGGTTGTCTTTAAATCAGCATTAAGATCAATTTCCCCATAAGGGAAACTCCAACAGATGTCCTCATTCATGGTCAAATCATCAAACTAACTTAAATCAACAACAGGACTTTGTTTAAGATAACATGAAGATATTTTTCCTACTATGTGAAATGTTCTTATTACTTTAATGATATGCTTTCTTTCAGTGTTGCTAAAATTTTGCTAAAGTTAGTTTGAAAATCAGTCAGAAAACCAAACTGGTTTAGTTATTCTTAGTTATGAAACACAGGTTTCAACACCCACAAGTATAACAGAACCAAATGCAAATGTTGGGCACTTTGAAAAACACAGCACACAGAAAAAGAATTGAAATTCTGGTATATTTCAAGTCATTATGCATAACGTATAAAAATCATCTCTGTTACATTATGTTTAGATTGGCTCTACAGACATTATTACTACATTGTGTTCTCCAAAACTCACAAGAGTGAAGTCCTACAGTGTAGAAATGCTGTACCAGTAAAAACATTTAGAAAAATACACAACCTTCATGATTATAGACATAAAAAGCATTGACACATCTGGCACATTAGCAGAAAACCAAAACATCTTACAGTTAGTAACAGTTTCGTTTTTAGCACAGCTAAAAAAGTTGATTGTTTATTAATGTCTTACATTTGTTAACAAAAAAAAATAATAATAATAATAGCAGAGAGAGAGAGAGAAGGCAAAGACAGGCCAACCAGTCACAATACAGTGTAATACCACTGGTGTTTCCATGTTAGTACTGTACCATACAGGCTCTGAGTTAGTGCAGCGCTAAAAATCACCCTTTAAAAATAATCCTTTACGATTTTGTAACAGACTAAACCATTCTATGGCACTTCAGTTAGAAACAAAATTCCTATTAAACTTTCTTCTATCTTTCAGAACAGAATGTTTAGAATGTTCAGTGAGATTCTATCAGTCGTGTTAGAATGTCCAGTAAAATTCTAAGTGTCTTATTGGATCAGCAAGTGGACTATCCATGAGAATGTTAAAAGATAAAAGGACTGCTTCCAAACTACTGTAAATTTTGATTGGATTCTTATAGGATTTTTTTTCCTTGGATTTTAAAAATAAGGTTTTTGCCCTACTGTCTTTTGTCTATCATTGGTACTATTTTAAATTATAGGCTACTCTAGAGACTAAATTCACTAAATGTCTATTGATCCAACCTAGTCTTCTCAGTACAGCGTGAAATGATTTTAGTTTTCTACTTAATCTAGCTGTAATTAGTATTTTGTGTCTGGTATCAGTTTTCATTTTAGAAAAGGAAAGTCCAAATCTTGAAAATATCAGTTTGAACCGGATTGTGGCTAAAAGTATTCATCACAGATGGTTTATCTGTGACTGCAGGTTGAAAGAATGATTGTGCAGAGATAGAACCAGTGCATGTGAATGAGTCATGTCTAAAAATCATCTCACACTCTTTGTGACGTATCAGCCTTAAATACAGGTTAAACTCTCTCACTCTGAGTGTTATAAAAAAAATTGTGTGCTTAAACGTGCCGTAAACGCCACATAATGAGAGCCTTCTGACAGGATGGACTGGTTAGCTGTGGAAGCTAGCATGTTGTTACGTTCAAAGGCTATTAAATGAAAGTGCATTTTCAATGGCAGGCGTACACGCATGTGAGAGAACCCTCATCGTGTGTGTGTGTGTATGTGTGTGTGCGTGCGTGTGTGTGCGTGTGTGTGGATGGGTGTGTGTGTGTATAAAGCTGGACATTTGGAATCACAATACTGTTTTTTCTTCCTTAACATTCACATTCATCCTCAAGTCAGTTTCTCAAAGGAAACAACACTGGTGCGCAAAGATATTGCAATGCTGTGGAAAAACTCACATTGCCATTGTTCTGCAGAACCATCACATTTCAAAATGTAAACACAAAAAGAGACAAAGCTGCTTTTTAGGACATTCTACAATGTGTTTTCTGCATCTTTGTTTGAGACACTGTCAGCTGAAAATGATGATGAAAAGTTGAAATTGGAGATGTAATTTTTTTCCAGGACATCAAAGTTAGAACAAATAAAAAAATATAGTTGATGTTTTCAGATGAATTCCCTAGCTACGGGAGTTATTAAAAGCAACATACAATCATTTGTACATATTTGGTACAACTCAGAATTGGCATTCATGTGAAATACAGATTTAAGTTAGTTATGGTCAGCAATAAGTAAACTGGAAGAGAAAAAATACATTTCATCATTTATATCATGCTAGAGAGAATAGGTTGATATGACAGAGTACATTTGGCAATTAAAACATGAATCTGTAACTCCTTGATTCTGGCTGGCTTTGGGTGTCACCAAGGCCAAGTAAGCATGAGAATTAATGTGTTTGTTAATCACACACAGTATCTCCGTACCACTGGTGTTATTTTGTCAAAACCTGGGTGAAAGATGCGTCTCAACAATGAGATCCACAGTTTACAAAATTACACTGGTTAACCCGATGCATGTGCTATGGGAATTCACTTAACCCTTTGAATGAGCATATTTCCTGAAGTGCATTATCTATTGTCAACAAATTCTGCTTATGTGATCCATCATGAGATGCACATTTCTCATAGAGGTCAAATACATCTGGCATCATTCATGGGCAGTTATGGCTTCTCAGGACCATTTATATGTTTTCTGCATTGAGTAGCTAAAAGAGCTAACAGTCAAGTCAGATTTGACAATGCAACAGTCTTCACTGATGATAAACCATACAAATACAGAAAAGAGACAAAATGTTGGCTAAATGTGGCTATACATGTATTTGGACAGTTGCATACAAACGGCTGAACAACTGATTATTTTCAGATGTGTGTTGGTCTGAATTTTTTGCCATAACTTTAAAACTACCTACTATATCAGCTTGTTTTTATTTGAAGTGTGTCAAATTAGAGCTATTAAACTGATAACACATAAAGCTGTAGGTTGATTTCTTCGTAGTTCAGTGACAACTGATTTTGATATATATAAAAATTAGTTTCCAGTCAAATCAGTTGTCCACCCCAAGTATGTGTGCTAGGCCTTTGTTTGGTAAAGAAAAGAGCTTAAGGCACAGCAATGGTGTGATCAATCTCTGACTGGAGCCGATGAATTTTCTAATCTGTCATTATAACCGCAGCAGTAGACAGAGTTTGGCCAGCTTGAACTGGGGACACTGTGCTGTTTCTGATCTAAAACCAAAAGTCGGTTGCAAATACAGTATGTAACAATACTTTCCACAAAATCACAATGGTGATATGCTGACATTATAACAGTTTCATTCAAAGAGCAAATGCTTACTAATCTGCAACAGGTCTATGGAATTAATATGGCTGCCACTGTAAACAAAAACAGTAAAACTCTTTCAATGAATGGCTCTGATTAGAAGCAGCAGATAGAGTCTCTACACCCCCTAGTTTAAAGGCATCAGAGGACACTATGCATTAGTGAACAATGGGGATGAGAATAAAATTACAAAAAACTTAGAGTGATATTATTTTTTTTAGGTGGGCCTTTTTTTTTAGGTGGCTAAAATATGTTTTGTTGCTGCCCCCTTCCACAGCAGTATATGGCTTAGCTTCTGTACCGGTTCTCCTGCCTGCTTCTCCAAACTGGGGGCGCGGCGACCGGCATCTACTGCAGGTAAGACACTGACTATGGATAAGTACCTCATACAACCCCACTTCAACAAACCCAAACTATAATTCAAAGATCTCATTGGAACTTGTTCAACATTACAGTCCAGCAGTTTTGTAGTTCAGTTTAGTGTCACATTCTTTGTAGCCTGATCATCACTAAATTCCTCCATATTTTTGGTTCAAGCAGCAAAACATTAAACCAAATTTGATCGCCATCGCAGTCTGCCATCTTTGTAGATCAGACATAAGCACTCTTTGCCATATTTGTATACATAATCACCATTTTTCATATTTACTGTTTAAATATCACGTTTCACAATATACAGAATTGAAGCACTCAATTCTGTGCACTCAATGTTGCACAGTATTTGTCGTTCTGGCCACCTAACAGTTTAGTTGTCAGTGTCATGCTGCATTCATGTTAAATTTCCATGACAGGACAAAACTATTTGCTGGATTTTACATTTGTGTTTGCCATTGCAATGTTTAGTTTGCTGTAAAACATGAATTGAGTGAGTAATGCAAGACATGTATCACTCACTCAGTGCACCTTTTTAGTTGTCAAAACACTGATGAAAAGAAATCAAGGTCAAAACAAAACTGTCAAGTTGTTCTGACAGTTATTCCTATGCAACATGAATGCGCTGTAATATAGCTGATGACATCACCCACCCATCCTGTGCTGTGATTGGATCAGGTGAGGTGTCAGTCACCTGCACAACTGAGGCAGGTTCAAAGGCCAAGATCAGGAGTCGGAAGATGAAAGTTCATTTTAGGATGAAGTTGCCCTGACTCTGACTAAGGACTCAGCTTTGAAGAAAAGCAAATATAAAGTAAAGACTTAATTGATAAACCCAACAGGATTCAGTTTTAACCTAGCCTTCATCACACTGTAGCTTTGTAATGAAAGAGTCAAATAGCCTCAGCTCAAGTTTCTCTTTTTGTTCACCCATTTGACTTGAATTCTCCCTTGAGGGGCAATGTTCTCTCCACTACACAGTCCTAACTAATGACTGGAGTTAAGAGTTTCCACTCTCACAAAGCATCTGTATTGATTCATAGTACTGTTGAACTATTATAAAATATCAGTGTGTGTATATATCTTGTGGCCAGGCTTTAAACTGTGTATAGTATATTGGCAACTTATTCAGAATTTTTAAAGTGTAAAATGTTTTGTTGCACATACAGATTGGCATTTTGGACTGTGCCATGGACTGTACTTGTAAATGCAAGCTCTCTAAATGAGCACGAAGATATTGAGTCACCAAATACCTGCATGTGCATGCTGTAACTTTGAACTGTCATGTTGTGGGGACTCCTGCTGATCCCAAATCAGCATCAACGGGGAACTTCTCCTTATTCCAAGGTCTTCCCATTCCAGAGGACTGAGTGAGGTTTGGACAGTACGCATACAGGCACCAACTTCAGGTCATGTACACTGTTCTTACTTGCTCTTCTTTACTTTGGGCAGCAGGGTGGTGTAGTCAAAACGGAGACTCCCATGTCTGCAAACATTGACTTAAGTGTCCTTGAGTAAGACATCGACTCCCAAGGGCTCCGGGGGACAAAGCAAAAGGAGAATTTCCATGGCATCACATTGCAATTATTAATTTTGCAATTATTATGTTTGAGTAAAAGCTGTTGAGTTTGTTGAGCAAAATAAGGAACTCTGATCTCAGAACTGATGTCTCAAATGATGAACTGCAGCGTTGTGTTGTTGTTGCCGTTCCTTTGGCAAATGGAAAGACCTTGGAACGATCTTGAATGGCCGTCTTCTTTCTACTTAAGGTGTTCTATGATGGAGATATCTCCTCTCTCCGGGTCCAAGCCGTTCATGGACAAACCGCCGTTTTTTGCAAGGGGCGTCGTCAGCCCCTGCAGCCCCGCCTCCCTCTCGCTCTTCTCCCTCTCCCGCTCTTCGTTGAAGTTGACAGAAACAGTCTTCTTGGGCAGGGTGAGCTCAGGGGCGGGGCTTAATCCCAGCTCGGAGGATAGTTTGCGCTTGATTGACGCGGCACGCTGAAACTTGTCGTAGATTTCCACGCTGACCCGACGGCGGGTTTCTTTGAACTCTGCTGAGACGTTGGCCGTCCACTCTGCGGCGTGGGCTCGGATCTCTCCTACCTGCAAGGAGGGAGAGAGAGATGGAGTGGCGTGAGGTGAGTGGAGAGAGAGAGGGAGATAGATGGATGACAGGGTGGTCTGATGACTTCATGTCACAGATTGGATCCCTTAAACAGCCACTGTGTCCCAGTGAATTTTCCTTGAGCAAGACAAAATACATTGTTTTGGACAAGAGCATTAGCTAGATTGCTAAAATATAGATAAAAAATGAGATGATTAGTAGATAGACATAGACAAAGAAAAGGAGAGCATGTTGAATGAGGTCTAGAAATGACTTCTAATGATCCGCAATAAAGAAAAGATCACATTTATTTAAATGCGATAAGGAAACCACAAGTGCCTTTGTGTCATTTGTGTTTTCCCTGCAAAAACAAGAAAAAGAGCATGAAATACATGAGAGATCAAGAACTTCAGAGCCAGGACCATTAATAACAACCATAAGAAAGAGAAAGAGAAAGAGAGAGGTGGAGAGGCTTACATAAGTTGGGGATATTCTCCCTGCCTGTACAGCAGCGTTACTAACAAGGAAGTCGACTCAGTTACATTAAAACATTATATCTACAGCTTGATAGGCCTGCATAAAATATTGATCACCCATGGAAAACATGACACAAACAAACACACACAGATAAACACCATTGGCTGGAGAAAGTGTATAGACTTGCAAAATGATTTCATTTCTCTTGAACTGCTGGATTTCAACTTTTTTTTTTCTTTTTTTTTTTCTTTTTTTTTGGATTGGGAGCCAAAGCTGAAATTTCAAACTGAATTTCAAAAGAAAAAAATAGAAACAGTTATGGTCTCTGAAAGCTGATTCTACTGTTGCACTGAATCTCATTGTTACTGGGATTGGGCAGGCAGAGTTAATCCAGTGGAGATAATATATACAATTCAATGCAGTTTTATTTGTCCCACATGAGGCGATATAAATGAATCAAACGCCTCACTTTTTGGGAGTCATAGAATCTGAATAAACCGTGATGAGGTTACTGAGGGGGGCTTCACCTCCTCCAAATTTAGACTGAATGTCATTTTATCCTCTGCTCCACAATTCGTTGTTTTTTTTTTTTCAAATTACTAGGTGGGATTCCTGCAAAGTGCTTTGAAATGGAAAATATACTGTTTAGTGCTTTGTCTTTAATGGCAAGTCTGTGTATCTGACCTCATATCAGACCATAGAGCCATTAGTTCTTTCATTAGCAAAAGGTTTTTGTCACGAACGGCAGAAGCCACAATTTCCTGTGTATTCATCCATTAGAGATAGCCACATTATTTTTAGTACAAATGTTACAAACACAACATCAGTGAGTGAAGCATAATGGCATGACAGGCCCATTACTGCCATTACTACCAGTGAACAGTGCTAAGTCACTGTTGCTCTGGTATTCATTTAGATATAAGAGGCAGACATTGTGAAAAGTGTGATAATAAAACTCTTTTCTGAGGTTTAAGGAGAACATAAACTCATTTGTGCTAGCTGATGGTGCTATTGCCTCTCCTTCTAACTTTCTAACTATATTGCAGCGCTTCTCATTTGACAGCAAACACAAAAAACACACATATTCATACACACAGGCACGCGCGCGCATACATACACACACACACACACACAGACACAGGCCAGTAATATCATTGTGGTATCACAGCAGGACTTCAGCATGAGAGCCTGTGGGGCGCATGACTGAGCACACACACACACACACACACACACACACACACACACATACCTCATGCCCAGTTGCCACTTAAAGGTGCATCATGCAATACTGAGGGTTGATTCAAGTAAGAACCAGACAAAAAATGTAGAATAAGCATGAAGTTTATCAGTGTGCCAAGCCAATGCTGAGAACCATGTAGACTCAGCCAAGTGTTTGCATTTCAAAGTTGCCAAGTAGCTCAGTTAGCTAGCTAGGAGAGGCACTCACTCGCTACTGTCGCCTGGATTGGAGGAAAGTTGCTCCACTTTTCCCTGTCTGTGGTGGTTGGAGCTCAGTAATGCAGTTAATGGAGGTCGTAATGTCTTTTTGACACTTTGTGTCACAAGTCAGCTACTAAACTGACTTCTTCCTGTAGATGTGGTTAGCTTACTAACATTACCCCACAACACACAACAGCAAGGCTTCGTGAAGCACATTAATTTGGAACAAACTGTGATGAGGTCACAGCTAGACAAGATATAACAGACCACAGAGTGTCTTAATTGACCAATCAGAATCAAGTTTTCAACACAGCGGTGTAATAAGTATTACAGTAATAGGCACTTCATGTCAGGCACTGCAGTCTCTTTAACCCAAACGCCTTATCATGCAAGTTTTAGACACTTGTATGAGAAAATCTTTGTCTTAGATAGAAATTAGAAAAGAACTGCATGAGTGTGTATTGTCTGTTCTGCCCGTACTAGGATACAACAGTGGAGCTTATGAAGCCTTCTGGATGAGAGGCAACGTCTTCTACAACCTCAAGCCCAGTCCAGTTGCCTGTGTAAAGCACTTAGAAGCTTACGATCAAAACATTCATTCACACTTGCTCATTTATATATTAGGTGATAAAATAACAATCAAGCATAATAAAAATGCTGCAAACTGTCTTGGTCTGCAGGGGGACCAGGTTTACAGCAAGGTCCCCTGCACCAGTTCCCACGCCCTGCTTAACGAACCACTGCATACAGTTACATAACCGATGTTACGTTCAGTGTACAGGCAATTCTATATAAATCTACAGATAAGGGGATTATCTCACATTGTCGAAATGACTATCTCCCTCTCCCCTCTCTCTCTCCTCGCCCTTGTCTTTTCTCACTGTGTCTTTCTCTCGCTCTCTGGAGAGACTCACAGTAATGGTCTGGGACTGTGTTTATTTTTTTGGATGGAGGACATCTGATTGGATTAGAAAGCAGTCTTATCATTGAAATGAAGTTAACCAGAGGGCAAAAGTTGAGGTGGGGACATGGCACTGTAACTGAGCAGCCTGTACGTCACTATGGAGAGAGAGAGAGAGAGAGAGAGAGAGAGAGAGAGAGAGAGAGAGAGCGGAGAAAACACATGAATATAGATAGACATACAGACAGACAGAGAGATAAACACAACAGGTAGGCAGAAAGAAAGACAAAGAAAGAAATCCAAAAGAACAAAACAACCAAACAATGAGTGAATGAGTGAATGAACACCACCAGAGGTCCTGTACCTCTTCTTTGGTCCTCTTGGAGATGACTCGCAGCCAGTCTCCTATCATGCTGAGGATTGCAGCAAAGTAGGCCAGTCCCACCAGAATCCAGAACCACACAACTGGCTTATAGTAGTCCAAGTAGTCTATTTCTGAACCACCTGGAGACAGACAGAGAGAGACAGAGTAGTTTAGCTCTGGTGAAAGTCACGGACAAGACATAGAAAGATTAACTTTTAGTGAAATTTCTGTACATTATATATTATAGTGAACTATTTCTGGTTTGAGGACCTCGTGGAAGCCCCTCGAGGACTCCTGGGGGACCATGGACCTCTTCTTGGCTCTCATATCTACCTTTGTGAAATATATGTGTGTTGATGTTCATGTTTGCTTGTGTGTGTTATGTACACGGCACACAATCAATGGTTGTGGCTTTACCAGCTACAAAGTCCCCAAATCCTATGGTGGTCAGGGTGATGACCACAAAGTAGAGAGACTCCAATGCAGACCAGCCCTCGATGTGTTTAAAGATGGCCGCCGGGAGCGCCACAAACAGCAGGCAGCCGAACAGCACAAAGAGCAGTGTGGATATGACGCGAATCTTCGTCTGGCTGATGTCCCACTGCTGCCGGGGAGAGAGACAAAGAAAATGACTGGGTAAATTCCAACAACAGATAACTTCCACATTCGGTGAAGTTGTGATCAGTGTCGGCTGCCTAACTTCATACGAAGTGCAGCATAAACGTTTCCCAAAATTCTTTTGATGATGCTGACGAAAGCTACTGTGAAGGCTCAACTTTTTTTCCATGTTGCTAAAATGTAAACATTTTAGTAAAGCGAGCTGAGGTTGCATCTGATTATCTCAGCTGTAATGGAGGGTATCCAGTTCAAATGTGGAGACGTAAGGAAAGGACTGATGCAATCAGTTACTGATGCAGCACAACGTAGGTGGAAAAACATTTTTTTTTAAATAAAATTGAATGAAAGGAAAATTGTAGGGATTAATGCAATGACACATGCAAGCGTGCGTGCATGCGCGCGCACACACACACACACACGCACACACAGTTGAGTCTAGGCAACAATAAGCAGTAATAGCACTACTCCATGCAGTGATCCCCTGTGTGCAATAACAGACTAGACATTTACAGTTTTCATTGAGGATAATTCTGCAGTCATACACACTTCCCTGGGCACAGAGCAATAATTAAAGCACACACACACACACACACACACACACACACACACACAC
>OMKZ01022574.1:128927-142581 GCA_900302535.1 Neoniphon sammara | reverse complement strand
GGGGCTGGATCCACTGCACTGGCCGACGGAGGCTCGGAGGAGAAGCAGGGGGGGACCCTGCCAACCACAGCGGCCCCCCCTTCCTCCTCCAGCAGGAGTGCGGCGGCTCCAGCACCAGCCTCCGCTTTGTTCTCCTTTGGCAAGGACAAGGAAGGTTCGGCCCAGGACAAAAGCAGCGCCGCTCCGCTCCCGGCAGGCGTTACGTTTAACTTTGGTCAGAAGGTGGACAGCTCAGTGCTGGGCTCCTTAGGGTCTGCCACTACCCCTTCCAGCTTCTCCCTCTCCTCCAACCCCACCTCCAGCACAGTCTCCCTGTTTGGAGCTTCAGGCTCTGCAGCACCCTTCTCCTTCACTGGAACAAAAGCCGAGGCTGCCCAACCTACAGGTATGCCATCATCAGATATTAATCAAGTTGATCATGTTTTTACTATTTTGTGCCCTAAAACAGGCACAGGGGAATATGGTAATGATGCTGTTTGACCTAGGTATCACACTAATTATTAGAATTTCTCAGTTCAGTATGGGATTTTGCTTTAGCCAGTATGGTAGGATCTTGAAACAAGGTCTTATTATTATGGAAAGAGACTCCATAAAAATACAAAGATGTTTTGTTAGCATTTGCATTTGGTGGTAAGAAGTTAAGAGCTCTTTGGATTTTGTAGAGCAGACCATGCAGAATTTTACACAGCGAGTTCTGGTATATTTTAAAGTAAACCGCAGTGTGGCAACAGTTAAGGTGAGGTTAAAATCTGGTGGTTTTGTTCAGTCATGAAACAGTCTAGTGTGAATAGTGTATTGCTATCAATAGTTGATTGTGAATAAAATATTGTTTGACAACTTAGTATTAGGCTTAAATGTCTGTAATAAAAGAATGTAGATGCTATCACTGTATTAAAGACGCTATAATGTATTTGAAAACTTGACTACCACTTATGTGATTGAGCCAGCCCACACTTTTTGACTTCTCTGTTGGTTTCTTTGGAAACAAGCCCTTTTACATGAGAGATTGTCTGTACACCATATAGTTCCTGATAATATGGTGGTCTTGCTCATTGGTAAAAAGTGAACACAGGTGTCATGTGATGGTATATTTTTGCCCTGTAGAGGAAAACGGAGATGAGGAATCAGACGAGCCGCCCAAACCTGAGGTGCGGGAGATCAAGGAGAAAGATGCCTTCTATTCAAAAAAGTAGGTCTGGCTTATATTAACCACTGTGATGAGAGCTGGCAAGTGAGTGATTTGTACAGTGTTAAATGTTTTCTCCAATCAATATAGTACTGACCTACAGCTCTTCATGACCAATTTTAATCTTAGGCCCGATCTTTAATAGGTTGCTTAGTGGTCCTGAAGTTTGTACTTACATGGAAAAAAAAATTAGGGCTGGTTTGTGTGTGTGTGTGTGTGTGCGCACCAAAGTATGTAATATAATTGGGTTTTGGCCATTATCAAATTGCAGCCGTACCTCCAGTCAGTTTGGTAATATAATCCAAAAGAAAAATCGGGCTTCAGCAAGCGGAGCAGAGGTACAGCCACAAAAATAGTACTGAAGTACAAAGTGGATGGGTGCCACACTCTCAATTAAAAGTAATTTATTTAGCAAGAGAGTATATAAACTTCAGCCAAGGAGGCCTTGATTAGACAATAATTTAATCCAATCATTACAGGATGCTGAGGCTGGAACATTTGAAACCAGTTCAACTAACCCTTCATTTCCCAAACTGCTTTTCCAATAGGCTTCTCAGTAGTGGCAGATGGGTCAGCTGTCATTTAGATATCTTGTCAGTATCCAAAGCCATCCTGCTCACATGGCAAAGTCTGCACCTAAACCAAATGTGCATGTTTATTTCGTCAGGTTGAACAAAACAAAGTAAAATGTAGACATCTCATCTGCACAGTAGACCAGTCAGTGTTGCTTGTTAGTCAGTGTTAACTCAGTTCAGCATCACTGTAAGTGAGTACAGACTTTCAAAGCAGCAAACACCTCATAAAGCTCTGTGAGGCTTTGAAGTTTATTGAAAGCAAGCTTGAATAGCTTGTTGATGTATAAATACATGACGAAGTTGATGTATGAATCCATTATGTAATTGGATCGCTAAACCCGAAGCTGAAGTTTTCATGAATTGTGTGTTCCTGTCAGGTGTAAACTCTTCTACAAGAAGGAGTCTGAGTTTAAGGAGAAAGGAGTGGGAACTCTGCACTTGAAACCAACGCCGGAAGGGAAAACCCAGATGATAATCCGCGCCGACACCAATCTGGGTATGTTGCTACTGCCTGCCATTAGAGTAGGTTGAATATTGAAAATGTATATTGACATTGACAAAAAAGCCTAGAAAAGTTGGAGCCACATGAAGTTGGCATCAAATGCCAGTATCTTTGTTTTTAATTTTGTATAACTATAAAATTCTTGTATTTGAACATAATGTCTAAATCTTTATTCATGTTTGAAGTCTACAACAGGTCATCTGCAGGTCTCTAAAAGTATTTGAATTAAAGCAGTATTGGATGTCAATTTCTCAACCATGTTAATTTTTATTTCAAGTTTAATTTTCATGCAGCCATATAATCATAATTATAAGAACAAATTGGAGCCATGAATGCCATGAATGAAAAGGAGACAAATGCCATGAATTGTGTAGTTTCACTAAAAGATGAGAATAGGGCTGGCAGTAGTGTAGGTTTGATTTTCTTTTGTTTTACCTTTGTTACACTTTCATTTGGCGGCATTAAGTTTGACCCACATACACGAGCAGTCTGAATACAGAGTAGGATTAATACAACATGACAAACATTTTCTGATGTTCTGCTCCCTGCTCCTGCACCTTGTGTAGGAGACACTATCAGGTCCAACCCTATAAAGACAAATAATCCCATCTGACTGTCAACATCATAATATTTTAAAAGCATACACGGAAATCCCTCAAATTGAATTTCTCATTTATTCTATTTAGGTAAAGACTATGGTTCTTATTTGATTCATACACCTTGGTAGAGCTACAGGGTTGCGGCAGATGCTTATTTTATTTATTTATTTATTCATTTATTCTTTTATTTTTTTTTTTCCAATCATTCAAGATGGATGCTTATTTTTAACCACTTAATGCATAGCGCAGAGCTGGCTAACTTGACCATAAGTTTATAAAATGATAAAGCGCTTGTAGAACAAAACTGAATGCTGTTCAATGTGGTATCCTGTCAGGTGGGATCATTTTAGTTTCTTCCAGTCCCTCATCAGTGTCAACGTTTTTGTCACCAAGGTATGCAGATACCTGACAAAGAAGGCACTTTTGTTTTTTAACTTCTTAAACCTGAATTCCCTAAAAATAGTTGAAACACACTTAAATGCTTGAAACATTCTCCAATTCAGAGCCAAAACTACAACAGAAATAAGAGTCTTAATCATATATTTTTTTTTCTCTAACTGTCAAGAAGGAACAAAAATGTGCAGGGCCCTTTACAATTTCCATTTATCATTGTAAGGTGGTGATTACATAAATCAGCCTTACAGCAGCCAGAGGACCTGTGCAAACTGGTGTTTCTGATCTTAAACTGGGTCATGTTTGCTCTGCTGTGGTGATGGGAGGTTATTACTGCTCCCCCCAGTGGCATTTTGCGGGACTGCTTGATATTGCACAATTGAGCATCTCTAGCTGGTGTGTATGCACAATTGGACTTTATATCCCTGAACAATTAATATTCTGTTTTTTTTTTTAACTCTGCCCATTTATAGTTTTCTAGCATTTTCATTAGCTTTGTTCAGTCAGATGTAGGCTGTTTTTACAGTTGTGTTGCTTTATTTAGTTATATTTTAATTGGTCTTAAATTTAACTGCAGGTACCACAAAAATGTCTTTAATTGTAGTTGTTAGAAACCCATGTGGTTATGAAATCAGTCAGTATGTTTAATTGTGTTGTGTGATGACCCTGTCCTTGTCATTAGGGAACATCTTGCTGAACATCATCGTGCAAGCCTCCATGCCTTGCTCCAGAATGGGGAAGAACAACGTCATGGTGGTGTGCGTCCCCAACCCGCCCACGGACGACAAGAACCCCACCAACCCCGTCCCTCTGCTCATCCGAGTCAAGACCGCCGAAGACGCCGACGAGCTGCACAAAATCTTGGAGGAGAAGAAAGCTTAAGCCTCGCTGCCATCCTAGCCCAGGCCATGATCTCTTAGCAGCCTCCCCCTCCTCCCTCAGATCCTCCCTGCTGTTAGACGCCAACAGGTCTGGACTCAACCTGCATGGCCACGCACCGACCTCATGGTGGTTTTACCCCCACATGCACACACATTTGTACTAAACCCATCCTGATAATCCTGCGGAAATCAAATGTTTTAATGTGCATGGCATACATTAAAGCTTTTTAGTTTCTCTCAAAAAAAATTTGGTGGTTATACTGTGAAATGTCAGTGGGTTCCACTGTCTTGCGCCATTGTCGTAATGGTGTGAATCTTTTTTTTTTTTTTTTTTTTTTTTTTTAACCACAAACAAATTGGTGACATTTTGTCTCACAAAGGCAAAGATGTTCAAAAGGCAGGTCGCTCTCTTGGATTCAGCAACATTCCTTCTGGTTAGAATACTGCTGCTGTTTTATTTAAAATGCGAGAAACGGGGTGATATATTAATCTAGATGTTTAATTATACTGTTTTAATTTGGTTCTGATTGTCAGTTGTGGAGTGATTGCAAGTATGAATTGGAGCATGATCAGTTTGAATGTTTTCTACTTGCGATGTTCGATTTTTCAGGAGACGACATGAATACGTGAGGCGTGTGCTGATGTGTGCATATACTTAGGCATCCATCCTTATGATGACTCAATTTTTGGGGAAACTAACCTCCAAATAAAGGTCCAGACAATTTGGTTTTACAAATTAAATGTTTCCAGTTAACAGTTGATTTTTTTTTTCTTTTCTTTTTTTTTTTTTTTTTTTTAATAAGTGTAGAGGACTTGGTTTGTGTTTCCCACCTCTGCACCAAGACTTGATCCCCTGCGAGTGTGTCAAGTGTTGCTCTGGAACTATTTATTGTATGGGCAGAATTTGTACTCTGGTAAGTGACTGAACCTGTTGCAGCTACCACTCATGGAATACATGTGTGAATGTTTTCCCTACTTTGTAAGCGCTTCTAAAAAAGGGTGTGCAAGGGAAGTATGTGACAAACCCGTTTTCCCATATGGCAGTCTCTGTAAACATGGGTGTCATTGACTTTGTTCTTTTTCCAAGTGTCCTTTGTGTGGCCTTAGGTGACGGCCTTATAGATGAGGCATGTTGTCATCGGTGTCTGATACATTTGTGAAGCCATTTATTGGGGAATAAAAGGAAACAACCAATCATCTGTTTGGTGTTTTTAGTGTTTTCATTTAATCTATTTCCGGTGTCAATTTTCCTTCCTGTTTATAGTTTAAGAACATTCATTAGCTAGGTTCAGTCACACAGGCTGATTTTATCAGCTTTGTTTTATTTTGATTTTTAAACTAGTCTGAAGTGCACTTCGCATTAAAACATTTTATAAGGTTCTAAATCTGGACTTCCAACCCACAGATAACCTGTGAACGTCTCTTGGTCTCTAGTTACATAGTAACTACAATTAGGCTAGTTGTATTTATTTTTAACTGCACATGTATCACGGTGCTCATCAAACATTGCCAATGCAACCAGTTCACAGAGCCATACATGCAACAACTACCAGTAAATAAACTTCACTTGACTTTGCTAATCTGCCTGGTCAAGTTATATATTGATAGCTAACAATCGACCAATGTCTGTAGGTGCTTGGTCCATGCATCTGAAATTTAAGTTAAGTCTGCATGCACTGCTTCATTCCTGTTCAGGGTGTCAGTTTAAGGAGATAAACACTCCTGGATTACTGCAAGCCTTTTAATAGACTATAGTCCATTTTTTATTGCTATATAGCCTTGTGCAATGTCAAAACTGCAGGTCAAAAGAGTATCAGTGATTTATTACACTGGGTACAGCTATGAATGCCAAGCCGCTGCCAAAGTTTTATTTATTTATTTTTCCCCAGACAATTCTGCATCAGGAAGGTTCTTAAAGCCCAACCCTTCATCACTAGCTGGCTTGATATAGAGAATTTTCCAAACAAACAAATAAATAAATAAATACATTTTCAGTGATGCCCTTACCACTAGGTCTAAAGTGCTACATTTTAACATCAGTAACCACATTAACATTACTGTCAACAAATGTGACAACTGCTTAGAAGACTGGTTGTCTCTATACTGCAGTTTACATTGTTCTCCAGCAGGTGGGGCTTGGGAGGGAAATTTGTAAATGCTTTACCGCACCAAACAGGAAGAGGGCGCTGTTTCTCCAGGGCAAACAGCTACAGCTTTAGATGGAAGGAGTAGTTCATATGTAAAATCAGTGCATAGTGCGGTTTCATTTTTGAGAAAGGCTTATTTGCTCTGGTATAAGGAATATGCAAGCCATAGTTTCTCTTCTCTTTTGACCCCTTTACTCTCCCTTCTCTGATTCTCTGATTCACTGGAAGAAAAGGAAATGGCATTCTCTCATACACTGTTACCTGAGAAAGTTCAATAACATTTGGGAATCCTCCATTCAAACTAACCGTAAGTGATTTTAAGGGGCACACGTTCCTTATTTGTTGGGACAGCTTCTCAGCCTGTGTTAATAATGTGAAGTATAAACGAACCTCTATCTAATATCCAACATCCAGTAACATTTGGGAGTACTCCACTAAAGCAATCAATAAGTAAGAAGGGCACACAGACCAATGTGCTATACACAGCAAAGCATAGTCATAATTCACACAAAGAAAATCAAATAGAGATTCTGGAGTATTAGCTACAAATTGCATGCACAAAGGAATAAGGAGAAATCCCATCACTGGGGCAGATTTACTAAAACAGTATATACAATCTCTTACTTTATTAGAGACACACCAAGCATTTAACCTTACCCCCCTTTTCTCCATCTTTTCATTGAGAAACTGAATTTACAAAAGACCTTTTATGCCCCCTTGAGGCCAAAACTTGAGGTAACTAACACTCAGAATAATTTTGCTTCCCTTGATTACATGGCGCAGGTAAGTTTAGGTGTTGATTTTGTGGGGGAGAAAGATGAGTTCCTCGTATCCAAATAAGTCAGGCATGCAGTACTAAGCATTATATTCAATTCTGTATGTAAAATAGTCAAACTAAACCATAAACTCCTTCTTATCCCTCACTGAGGCCCCTGTCACGCCGCATAATGTTATTATGCAATCCAGATCCTCTCTGTCCAGCTCAGGCTGGCCTCCAGGCCTGTGATGGGAAGGCTTTGGACACCATGTTGCCTTAAATCTTGACCTTTTTCCCAGCAGCCATTTTGAAATGAAATCACAGGTAAACACAGGTGTTACTAATGACATTAATAAAGGTTACGTTCCATTGAAGTGTAACAGAGCTGTCTTATTTACACAATGCTCTGTGTATTTGAAAGATACGTCTTGGAAAATTTTTTGAGTCGTTTTACAGGATACATTGTGTAATTAAGACAGCTTCAGATTGTTGTAAGGTTTATTTTTTCCAATTTGACGGAGCCAGGCTAACGACTCCAGTAGACTTCAAGTCTTTATGCTAAACTAACACAAAATGCTACCCATAGGAGTCGAAGCAGTGGGCATAGAGGTTAAAGTGGCATCAAACATCTTGTTTCAGTCTGGGTAAGTCGGAAAAAGGGGTATTTTGCCCAAAACGTTGGAGTATTCCTTTAATGATTCATCTCAGTATGTAAAACAGATACAGCTGGGTCGTCTGGTGGAAAGAGGGCTTAGGTAAAAGTCAATATATTGTGATACATTGTAGGTGGCACTGTTACAAGGTCAAAGTACTTTATGTAGCAGGATGCCTTTTTTCTGCACCCAGGAGAGAAGGCTGCCCTTAGGACCCAGCAGAACACTGCTCGTAACCAATCAGCCAGAAGCTTTAAAAAAAAAAAAAAAAAAAAAAGGAAGTGTAGGCCTCTCCCTCTCTCTCTCTCTCTCTCTCTCATTGTTTGGGCTGGTTGATGAGCAGGGCAGTTGAGCAGATCAGTAATGGAAATTAAATGGAATTATTTGTTCGTTACCTCCATTTTATGTTTTCATCCTTCACTGACAAAGACTTTAACACAAGGCATGAGAGTAATGCATTAAGGATGTAGAACTTCCATATTCCTACATGAGCGCATCTGTGGGGCGCAGGGTATTACACTTGAGAAAATATAGTGCCAAAGGAAACGGCCATCTGATAGCAATGTAAAGAGGTGAAAATATTCTAAATATAGCATACACTTTCACTGATATTGATTTTTTTTTTTTTTTTTAGGTGGGCCTTTTTTTGGGTGGCTAAAGTAAGTTTTGTTGCTGCCCCCCTCCATAGCAGTACATTGCTTCTCCTGCCTGCTTCTCCAAACTGGGGGCGTGCCAACCAACATTTACTGCAGGTAAAACACTGACTATGGATAAGTACCTCATACAACCCCACTTCAACAAACCCCAACTAACTATTTAAGGACGAGTCAACTCTTGCCGAGGAGTCAGGCGCGTGGGCGTGCGCCCGATTTGAGTGGATCCCTCTCTGCTCTTCCCAAGGTTTGTCTTTGTTATCCTAATGAGGATTTTGTAGGAGTTTTCCTTTATTGTCACTGAGGGTCTAACGTTGCGCGGTGTCATTTTTATCATTTCAAGACGTTGGATTGCGTGGCGCCCTTTGAGGCTGTAGCTGGAACAAAGGGCATTACTGATAAACTTGACTTTATCAAGCAACAGCAAAGCAATATGACAAAAACATGATCAACCCTTACGCAGTGCGCCAAAGCACGTGCCACAGTGAGGCGTGCATTTCCACACAATCCCACACTCCCTTCCTCGACAACAAGTCAGAGCACTGAAGCCAACATGACCTTCAATTTAAATGATTAGTCTTCAGCCCACCTGACCCACATCTTTTATCATCCCTAAATCTGAAGTAAACGCACAGTCCACAGTAATTTAATAAGTGCCACGTTCTAGCCGTGCACCTCCATAATAATTAGCTTGGCCTGCCTGCATTCTTTACAAAGAGACCAATGTTCCATGCTGATTCGCCCCTCCTCCTGGTTTTATACCTCTCCGTACCAAAATGGATTATCGGTGGGAGAGAATACCCCATGCTAAAATATTCCCCTTGACAAACAACATGAAGGCTTTACGCCTCTCTAAGCCCCGGCGTTCGACCAGTACACAGCCACGTCTTTGCATTCTGAGACGGGCTGTTATTCTGTGATCGTGGTATCTTGTCAAACATTTGTAGGTTGGAGGCTTCAGTTAACCTCTGTGATTCCTTCCAAGCAGTACGTGTTCCCAGAGAGGGTTTTCCTCGTTAACTCCCAACCAAGTCCTGCTCTGACAGAAGCTCTGATCTACAAAAATGATTATTTGCCTTCAGATAGTGTTTGTGAACTACACAAACTATATGAGTTAAGACGTAATTGTCTCTTGATTTATGTTTAATGCCAGTCCTACAACTATTTGCTCCATGGCTAGGTGGTTGGTGTGAATAAGTGTCGCATAAACATTAATATTTTAGGAATCCAGTGGAGGTAGAAATGAAAGGTGTGTGATGGCTGTAGTAAGGCAGCTTGTCTCCTCATAGCAGTATGCTGAGCATCCACCCTCATCGGTTCAAGTTTGACTGTGAATACATTCTAACCTTCATAAAATCACGGGTGGCGTCTCAAACAAGTTGAAGGCATATTATATAACTTATATAACTTTTGTAATGAAGATAAATGTTCAGCAGGCAACAAGAACTTGTTCAGAAACTAAAGAAACCCAATAAAGTATGGATGTACTGAGGTCCCCTGCACAATCACAGCACATTTCAGAGTTATCCCAACATTTCGGCCTTGATTGCATAATGACATTTGATGGCACTGAATCTCTGAAAAACATATTTCATTATCTTTGACATAGTAATGCATCACTGTTGCTCAAGGCAGGCCACAATAAATCATTTTAAATATGGCCCTCTCTGTTATGTATTCCAGTATCTGCAACGATTACAAAGTTCTGAATTCCTAAAAAGGTTTTCAGCACTTTTAGGAGTAATAGGCAATCAGCTCTGGTGCATTAATTTCCCTTGTGTGCCATTATGCCCTCTGACTTGTTTCTGAACCCCCAAGTTTCCTGCACTTTACATAGTATTTGTGCACATAATTGCATACATCATGATGGTGACACAGGCACCTTGACCTCCATCCCAAACAGCATGTTAAAGTGGGGTGTAATTGACTGTAAGCAATGTATTCTTTGATTATCTCAAGCAAAATTCTCTAACAGCAGCAGGAAAAAAAAAAGCTGCATGATTTTTATGGTGATGACGCTTAGCCCAGTGGACTCCATGTTCTTTCTAAAGCTGCATTCGGCAAGTTTGTACGCTGCCGGCCCCAAATGGCAGCCAAAGCTTTGAATTTTGCAGACTTCAATACGCAAAAATGATGTAATGTTACGGCAGGAAACAGCATGCCGCACGGTTAGGTTCATCATTCCAGCTGGTTTGTGAGTGAGTTATACCAAGACAGGCAAAAGCTCAAACGTTGGTCAGTTCGCCTTTTTCAAGTTTTGAGCATTTTGCTCTTAATTTTTCATTTGTCACTTCCGGTGTGAGATTCCCCACCATCATCCATGCTAAAATGAAGTTGGGTCAACAGGGAAAATGTATGGGCTCTCAGCTTGAGGTAAATTTTTCACAGCAGCCATTTTGACATGAAATAGCAGGTAAACACAGGTGTTACTAATGACATTAATGAAGGTTCTGTTCCATTTAGGTCTAACAGAGCCAGGGTCCTGCTATTGTTCATGCTGGCTCACTGGAAAGACTCTGCTACACTTAAATGGAACAGAACCTTCATTAATGCCATTAGTAACACCTGTGTTTACCTGCTATTTCATGTCAAAATGACTGCTGTGAAAAAGCTCTATAGACCTTTTTCACAGCAATCATTTTGACATGAAATAGTAGGGCAAGCACAGTGTTACTAATGACAATGGAATGGAACCTTCATTAGTGTCATCAGTAACACCTGTAAGTGTCCCACTACTTCATGTCAAAATGGCTGCTGTGAAAAAGCTCTGTAGAATGCTCTTCTCTGCTGCAGCCACACTAGTGATTTAGCTAATTAAGACAGGGTACATTTACATAAAAATCTTGCTCTAGAGCACCATTAATTTGGACTTTGGTTGAAGAGATTTCTAAAACTTCTTTTAGGACTCAATTTCAAGACTGCAAGGTGAGTCTACAGGGTGTCAAAAGTGACGGCAGCTCCTGCATAGCTCAGGTGGCTCGAAAGCTTGTCAAGCAGCCAGGGTTCAGATCAAACCACATGCTCTCACATTCCTGTGTTTACAATGCAGCTACGGTGCAGAAATCTAATAGAGAGATGACCACACCACATACCAGCAGGCAGCCGCATTTTGACCATCATCTTAGTATTTCTCTCCTTTCACCATGAGGCCCAAGCTGCTTATTAAGAGCTCTGTTTTCGTCTCGGAGAGAGGCTTTTCCAGACACTGACGAGTCCTGGATGCGAACACTGTTTCATCATGTTTTAAAGGAGCCTGTTCACAGCGCTGTGAGATGTAACCTCAAAATAAAAATAATGAAAAAAAAAAAAACTGTGATAGATGATGGTTGTCAACTTATGCATTTCAAACTCCACCGTCAAGAGAAGAACAGAACCTTGCACTTTTATCTCTCTAATACGTGTTTCATATGAAGCATGCTGCATTTTAAAATGATGGGACAACTAAACAAGATACAGTTAATATGGCAAGCTTCTGATCTTAATAAAGAGTTTTTGAGGACAAGCCTAAACGCGCTGTCAACAAAAATAAGGTGCGACACTGATACATCAAATAGCACTTCTCAAATTACAAATGTGCAATAGAAACCGTCTGCTGCTTTAACCCTTGGCACTTGGGGTAATTCATTGCCTTTATTATGTTTCAAAATGCAAATCACACACCGCAATCACCACAGTTTTCTCATCTATTATTCACATTTTGTGTTACTTTGGAATACTGATGGGCTCCATCAATATTCCTCTTTTAGTGATTATCTTGATTATCAGCTTTTCCTGTGACATTCCATCATGTCCCGTCAGATCTGTTGGCACGGACAGCGGAGAAGAATTGGATGAGGTGGGAGTTTTGAAGGGGAGAGAGGGGGCAAGAGAGAAATTTAAGTTAGACGAGGCGTTAAGTTACAGGGGACCATTGGCCATGTGCTGGTGCCCTGACTGGCTTTGATCCCTCCTCTCCAAATCCAGCAGGCTGCAGTCAGTGTGCTGACAAGTGTAATTTGTTGGTTTGGGTGAGAGAGTAAGGGAGACTGCTGACAGGCCACAAATAAAAACCACAGGACCCCTGCTTTAACAAGCAATGCTCCATGCACCTAACCCATCGCACAAAGTGATCAGTTTTGCTCTTAAAGGAATTCTCCAACGTTTTGCACAAAATAGCCTTTTCTGACTAACCCAGACTCAGACGAGATGTCTGATACTATTTTCACCTCTGTACGTCCACTGGTTATGGTTATGCTATGGTTAGCATTTTGTGTTAGCTTAGCATAAAGACTTGAAGTCTACAGGAGTCATTAGCCTAGCCTTTTTTGTTTTTTAATCCAAGATGTGTATTTCAAATATACATGATACACTGTGTAAATAAGACAGTTTTGGAGTTGTTGTATTTTTTCACTTTGACAGAGTTAGGCTAATGACTAATGACAATCAATTCAATTCTTTATGCTAAGCTAACACAAAATGCTATCCATAGGAACAGAACCAGTGGACATACAGAGGTGAAAATGGTATTGAACACCTTGTCTCAGCCTGTGTAAGTCGGAAAAAGGGTATTTTGCCCAAAACATTGGAGTATTCCTTTAACTGAAGAGCTTCAGGTGGGTTCTAAAACGTGTCTAAACTTGTCTAGTTCCGAAGTGTAACCATTTTAGTTGCAAATGTGCCCAAAATTTGGAAATTAAATTCGGTTGCATTTTATTTTATCAAATTTTATTAGAATAATTAGAGGAAGCATAGCTCCCCTTCCTGCTCTGGTTTAAGCAATCAAGACACCAACCTGTTTTTATTTAAATCAAAGCTGTGTTTTAATAGGCTAAAATTACATTCCCTTTTTGAGACTTCCTCTGACGAGAGGCAGTGTTATCCTCCAGCTGTCCAGATAATCGACTCCTCTCTGTAGTGAAAAAGAAAGTTTGTTGTTGTTTGCCATTCTATGTTAATAATTTATGTTGGTATGTGTTTCTATTTTCCACATCTGAAGATAGTGTATACAGAACATTAAAGTTCAATAATTTTACAGCATTGCCTATTCTAAAGCAATTCTGATCTAAAGGAACAAGTACCTGCACATAGTCTACACTTGTAGACTAGACGCTGATAAATTATATTTATTAAAAAGCAATATTTGTCTGGATGACCTTCATTGGGCAACTGATGCCTGATGAAGCTGCATGGCCAAGGTCGCTCAGGCTGGAACAGAAACAGTTTCAAGCAGTCTGAGAGCAGAGCCTAAGATTGAGAGAGCACCTTTCTTGAAAAGTTTTTTTTTTTTTTTTTTTTTTTTTCAACAAAGTCTGCAGATTTCTCCTTAAAG
>OMKZ01022574.1:113540-128907 GCA_900302535.1 Neoniphon sammara | reverse complement strand
GTTCTTGTAATTTTTTTTTTTTTTTTTTTTTTTTTTTTTGAAGCAACAAAGTCTGCAGATTTCTCCTTAAAGGCAAGTGAACTGAATCATGTCCCACAGGACCAGAACCAGAATGGATCAAAGTAAGGATGGCTATCCAACAGTGAAAGGAGGCCTAACCCAGCCTTGCTCACATCAGCCTGACTAAGTGAACTTGGATTTATTACTTTTAATCACTGCAGCGCTGCTTTTTATTGTTCAGGGCTTCGGAAAGGAAGACACCATCACAGGAGCCCCATGGACTCTGACTCACTCCCTTTTACCCCGCCCAGCCCCAATAAGTTAGCAATAATTCAGAATTTGCCATAATCTATACTGAGTTGTTTATTGGTGTAGTGTTTTGTAATAAATCAATCTGGGCAAATTGCTTATTTATGAGAAGCTCTGTGTGGTGCATAACAAGCCTTTCAAAATGTCGGACAGCAGATATGACAACTAATTCATTCAAGTCAAGCTTGATTTAGAAAGTAGGCTTAACTTAACGCAAGTTCCCTTCCAGCCTGAGTAAAGGTGGTGCCCTATTTAGTCCTATTAATGAATTCCAGCATTAATCAATCTATAGGTAAATTAACTGTGACAATAATGACTGGTGAGTATCTAAATTACTTCAGAAGCCTTCATATTTAATCTCCATGAAAGCTCGGAGCTACGTTTTCTGGTGCTCCCCAGTGAGAAGACACCTGCTGTAATACACTCAGTCTACAAAACATTAGCACCACCTTCTTAGTATTTAGTCGCGCTCCCTTGTGCACACCCATGTCTAATAGCTTTAAAATCCGTCTTTTACACCCTTCCTCCCATTCATTTCATCTCCCCTTTATGGCTTTATTAGGTGAAATCAATGACACATCATGGATCATAGTTTATGGAAAGAGCAGGTATTCCTAATATTTTGTACAATCAGTATACAATGCGGCAACAGTTGTTGAAATTCACGGTAAATACAAGAAGACATGAGAAGAGAAGAGGTAACTTTTAAATTTCTACTGGTCGCTGGCAGAAATGCCCTTTCTAAACCTCTTTAATCACCCAATGCCCTTTCAACGAACTGTTTTCTCACATGCCACAAATTAAACCTATTATTAGAAAGACTGCTTTTTCATAGTTAGACACTCTAATCAAGATGTAGCATCATGGAGGCATAAATTATAAATTATGATTATTTTCCAACTTGGGTAAAACAATCCTCCTATACCAAAATCCATGAATAAAAGTCCTTTCCCAATGTAGATCTTAAGGCAAGCAGCCATCCATGGCTAATTGAGCCACACAATGTAACATTTAAAGTTAACTGACACACTGTTAAACTGATAAAAGGTCATTCGTGGCTGAACTGAATTATTGTACTCCTAGTAGCACATTGTCAGACACCAGCCTCCTCAATGTGCTAATGTTAATGTGCCCATGTCGGCAAACACTGTAAAGTCTTTTTTTCCATTTGGGAAACAGTTGCAGTGGTTGAGTTTAAGCATGAAGTCACGCACCTGCACCACAGGATACTAAAAGCCCCAATGGTAACAGGTTTATACCTATATGATGAAGAAGTAGCTGAAAACAGGGTCTGAAGCCCACAGTTGTACAGCTATAGTTGGCTGACCATATGTGTTCCCTTGTTATAGAGGAATAATAATGCAAGTTGGCACATTTGGTACACAGACGTGAAAAGAACAAGAGAGCTTTTTGCGTGCAGAAAGTCAATAATCTAAAACTCTCACAGATGGATTACTACTTCGGATTGACAAGGATTACAGTCAGCAGGATTTTTGATGAAAATGTCATACTAAGAGTTTCCACGAGCAGCTGAGTGCATGCTGCTTTGAATTAATGCACACAGGACATAATGGGGGCCTACACAAATACTTTCCCCGATTACAACTATGATTTAAAATACTCAGACATAGGAAAAGGCCATTTCTTGAAATCGAGTTGTACTTAGGGATGGAGACATTTGGGTAAAAAATAAAATAAAATAAAATAAATACATGACAAACACACTGTATACTTTGCAATTGAATTGACTGATTTGCCTGTCACTTCCACCCTGGCTGCAGCAATGACATTATTGAGATGGCTATACAACAGAACAGACTCAAATCAATATAGGACTTGTTTAGAGGCACAGGGAGCACTAATGAGTCAACGCGTGATGAAGCACTAACACTTGGCAAAGATATGAAGTATGTATTCACTTGGTATTTTTTCTGTGCTTAAAAAAAAAATCAACCTATTAAATATGACTTCCACTGTTTCAATGCTGTATTACTGATTCTGATTCTATTAAGCTGCAGTAGCCCATTTAGGTCAAAACTTTAAATCTTCAGATGTGTAGATTACAAGAAAAAAAAGTGTATTACTTACTTCAGCACGGCTACAAACACAGATCACAGATATTCCTACAAGTCTGAAAATATTCAATAATAAATGCTTTCTTACATGGGGTTAAAAAAATTAGGTATGAGCAAGTGTGCTGGTTGCAGCTGGTTTATTGATTCAGTTCCCCTAAGAACAGGAGAACAGGAAAAAAAGTTAACGTACTACTCTTGTGATATTACAAGCTACCCTTAATATGATCTGGCATAGCTACATTTCTGGCTGACGCCTGGAGGTCTAGACAAATTCATGTGAGAGAAAGTGGGAGAACTGGGCCTTGTGGCGGAGAAGGTCACCGTCTGAGTTTGAAGTAGAACTTTTGGTTTGTTTTTCTGCCTGGGTAGAGAACTGGCTGCCAAGGTGGCTAGATAACAAAAAACTGGTTTAAAAAAACAGATGCAGATTTTCAACCAAGACTTAATTCGGTCTTTCTTGAAGGGTCTTCATTGTTCCAGATGCAGCATCAGTCCGATCAGTCAAGCCACCGCAGGACACGACGAAACTTTCAATGACGTTCACCCACTTTTGATTCTTAAAAAGGGGAATTATTGATTTATCGCCTAAAACAGCAGCAGCTCAATATATGGAATTATCCATGGAGGGAACACCTTGTATTCCTGACTTCTATCTCAAACAACACCTAGTTTCTCTGTTTAAATCAAAATCCTCAAAACACATTTCCAAGCCCTTTAACACCCCTCAACCAGAGAGGAGGAAGTAATCCGCGAAATCACCTGGTGTAATGTTTGGCTGGAATGCAAACCCGCATACCCTCCGCTCTCCATGTCACACAGTTGCCTTTCCCTGGTGTGCAGCTTCCCAGCTTGAAAGCGACAGAGATTTTGTGGTGCGATTGCCAACGGGCTGCGGTAAAAGTTGGATCTGCCAAGCATGGCCGACAGCCTGTGAGCTATTACATGAGAGGGATAGCTAGCATCTGACAGACGGCAACATGCAGGAAGAGCACAACATTTTCACAATATATCATGGGACGGTAAAAACTCATTAAAACATGATTCATGAATTACAAATACACCGCGCGGTAGACTGATTCCAGAATCTGATGGGAATGATATGCACTCTAAGTCATTTATGGGACTAATAAAGTAACACATATATAGCATCCAGATTGTTCATTAACATCACTGATGTGCAATGTGCTAAATTACATTACCAGTGTTTTCCTGTAATACTAATCCCATCTGGATGCCCCTTTATATGGTTGCAGAGCTCTCAAAGACAGAGCTGTTTCTCTTTACACGACTCTAGTAAATGCCCTGTTTGTAGAGATGTCGTCTCAACTGTTGTCTTGGGGGTTTTTTGCTTGTTTTTTGCAACCTTCAGGCTTATTGGGGGATGCATTTTGCATTTAACATCATTCAAATTGGCATTAAGAAGGTCTTAAAGGAATACTCCGATGTTTTCCCGACTTACCCAGACTGAGACAAGATGTTTGATACCATTTTCATCTCTGTACGCCCACTGGTTCGGTTCCTATGGGTAGCGCTTCATGTTAGCTTAGCATAAAGACTTGAAGTCTACAGGAGTCTAGCTCCATAAAATTGAAAAATAAACCTTACAGCAACTCCAAAGCTGTCTTATTTACACAATGTATCATGTGAATTTGAAATACACATCTTGGAATTTGAAAAAACGAGAGTCATTTGAGGAGAAGTTGGTAGGAACTATAACAGTTGAACACTGTGTTCTGTGGTTTAGTTCCTACCATCTAACTTCTCCTAAAACAAACAAAACTTTTTTTTTCCAATACACATGATACATTGTGTAAGTAAGACAGCTTCAGAGTTGCTGTAAGGTTTATTTTTTTCACTTTGCAGAGCTAGGCGAATGACTCCTGTAGACTTCAAGTCTTTATGCTAAGCTAACAATAAATGCTACCCATAAGAACAGAACCAGGGGACGTACAGAGGTGAAAACGGCACGGAAAATTTTTATCTCAGTCCCAGTCAGTCTGGGAAGGTTGGAAAAAGGGTATTTTGCCCAAAACATTGGGCTATTCCTTTAAACTCTTAATTTTAACTTCAGAAATCATTGGTCATTTGTTTGTCTGTTTTTTGTTTGTTTGTTTGTTTGTTTTTTGGGTAGTCATAATTGCCTTTATTCAGATTTTCTCAAAATATCAATTGACAATATCAAATGATATCAAACCATAGACCCGGTATCATAGATCAAAGTAAACTGTGAGCTGAATATATCATTGTGTAATATTAGTCACATGTAGTATTACCCAGTAGTGTTCATGTGACAGATGATGGTGCAGATCTTTGGATGGAGTCAATCTCACACTGTTCACAGTCTATTACAGCCAAATCACATTTAACCACATCACCTGAATTGTAACAGATTATGTTGTATCTAAGGATGACCTCAGTCATCCAGTCATGCAATGAGGATTAAGCCTCCACAATGGAAGCACGGGCAAAAAGCTGTCGCATAGTCACACTACAATCTTCCCTCAATCAAGAGTCAATGCTCGTATGTTGAAAGAGCTTTCAGATGCACTCCAAAACTTTGGAAACATTCTGGGCTATTTACTTGGCAGGGATCACTTTTATGTGAAAATCTGCCATAGACAGACAGATGGCTGTGTGGTAATTTGGTCCTGCGGCACTAGAATTTATTCTGGGTACCTGTCTGTGGCTCTAAAGAATCAGGATCACTTTCTTCTCCGTTTGGTAAGTTTGCCCTGCAAGTTTCCTTAAGTCTCTCTCTGGATCTTGAAACCTCCAGGATATCGCGCCTGTATTTAAGCTATTTAGACGTTCTCGCTCTCCCAGAGAACTTGCTGCGGGGCGACTGGTAAAGATTCAAGGACCACACACCACTTTTTAAACATGTTTGTAGCGAGGACTGGATTTGAAGCTGGCTTCACACAGCAGTCAGAGAAGTGATGCAGGGAGGAGGCCTCCCAGGTCGCCTGCCGAAGGCTCACATCACTGGGGATGACTCACCATGCTGCACAGATATAGTCCAACTCCAGCAGCTTATCATGTGAGGGGAGAACATCACAATTCTTTTCTTCTCAATGACTGAAGGCAAAAACTTTCTCCAAGTGAGATCCTGCTTTCAGGCATTACCCCATGGAAACAGCAAGGGGGAAATTTTGAGATCTAAATATTAAATTATCTTGACAGGCCTAGAAAGGGTAATTAAAAGATCCATTATACTGCAGCGCAAAAGAGGTTGGAGGTTAAAAACCCTTATTATTCTCAAGTCTTTGCCTCCATTATCAGGTCACATGGATATCCATGACTGAACACAAGAAAACATTTAATTTCAGAGCACATTTCATAAAGATTAAAACAGAAAATGCTGCTAGGCACTCCCTGAAGGATTTGCTTCTCAAAAGCCATTGAAAAACAGAGGATTAAAGTAAACAAGGTCAGCAGAGATGGGACTATTCCGTTCACAGGGTAAAGAACCTGAATTTGGACATTAGTGACCTTGCTAAGACAGTCTGATTTTCATTTAAAGGTCAAGACAGCTTTTGCTATTCTGCATAATGGCTCTGAATTCTTTTTACAGTGATGATCCTCCTCACGCTTTTGCCATTTGACAGAGAAAAGTGAAAAAGGCCAAATAACCTCCTGAAGACCGGAGGGTAATAACACAGTGGAACTTAGCTGAGTTTATTTGACACGGATAGTGCAAACTAATGAATATCACTGTAAAAGTTCCATAAGTAGGCAAAAAACATTCATCTATGGGCCCTGTCCTCATGGTAGAAGCAGCTATCTAAAATAGCAGCAGAGCACGGTGGATGAGGTTGCCATGCACACCCCACTGCTCATTTTGTAGACTCAAGTTGATTGTGGGAGTCTGTGAATTCAACTCACTGACAGCAGAGCAGCATCCTATGGCATCAGCGTGGCTGCTCTTGTTAGCATGTATAATTCAGGTGGCTGCTCACCTTGCTGTCAAAACAGTGAAATCCTCACAGATATCCACTTAAATTAATTTGGAATGGGTGGCCACTCCACCCTCTCGCTCAACTCAGGGAGCAGGACTGCCAAATCGGAGGCTTTTTCTTTTCTGTTATGTGGCCAATTTCTTCTCCCCGGAGAAAAATGAGCTGAAGAATGCATTGAAGGTCAGAGTAGTATCAGCAAAAGAAAGAGTAAAATAATGATTGCATTAACATGCAGCTGGGGAGCTGTGTGCTCTTTAAAGAGTTCCAGGGAGGAAGTAATACAATGGTCGCTCATTGCGTATTCTGCCATCACACTCGTAGCGGAGCGGCACACACAAAACAAATATGAAAGTAATTTCACGCTCTCAAAGACATGCATGCATGCAGGTATGCTGTGCACACTAATGCATGAGCCAACACACGTACAACCACGCATGCATACGGGGTCAGGGCTGTAATAGTTTTGTGATTCGATGCAGTTAGGCTTTATTTTGAATGCACTGTCATTGCTTGGTTTCAAACTTTGGTTTCTATTTTTCAGAAGTGTTTCATTTTAGTTTTTACTTGGCTCACATAACAGTAGTAAATTGGCACTATTTTCATAGACATTTCTGTTTTACTACTTTCTACCACCGTTATTTATATTCAACCTATATCCGGTTCGAGAAAGCTTTTACATTTGCCGTTCCAACAGCTGCTGTCTGGTAGAGTTTTCGTACGCAAAAAAATCCTCCGCTGCACAGGAAGTGATGCATTTTATGTTTCGAGCAACAGTAAAGGCAGTTTATTTGGGGGAGGAAAAAAAAAGACAAAATGACAAAGGAAAGAAGCTCAAACTTCATCAGCAGAAAATCCAAGGAAAAAAGACGCCTTAGTACCATCCACACTGTTTGATTGACAGGTGATCTGTAGGAAGTGCAGTGCAGAAACATTAAAACAATAAGCGCTTAGTACCAAAGGTGAAGACAAAATGAATAGATAATAATAAACAATTAAATAAAAATAATGCACTTACAGATCGCCTATGAAAATAAGCATTAACCCACCCCAGTGTCCACAACAGTCCATTCTAAGAATTGTTTTAAATGGTTAAATTATTCTCATGGCTAGAAACAAGGTGATCTTTCGAGGGGATATGACTGCATTACCTGGCTCAGAGACGTCTTTACTCTATAATCTCACAGTATTAAAGGCCATATTAAAGGAGTGTGAAACCCTCTCATCTACTGTTGGTGGAGCATCTCAAGTGTCTCCAACTGACCTCATGTTCCAGGTGCCTCACAACTGTTCATATGCACCAATATTTACAGAACAATCCAACGTATAATGTTGTATAATGTGCTTCATGCTGGAATTTCCATATTTCTATATTAGCAGTGGACAAAGCAGAATGAATTTTAGAGTCCAATATAAAAATGAAATACTTCAGTACACACTGATGGAGTGTTACCACAAGGTAACAAACTGTCTACCCTGTGCTATACTGAACATTTTATTGTACATAGCACATGAAGCACATTTTAAAGTTTCACTTTTCCCTGCAAGGTGGCTTTGTTGGGCATTAATTCAGAAAATAGAACCCAGTTGTTATTTTTGCAAGCTGCAGTCAGAAGAAAAAGGCAAATCTCTGTGGACTGTGTGCTACAGCTGTATTGGAAATGGCCTGGAGTTTGCGAGGTGTGAGATTTCATGTGAAGAGGAGGTGAGACTTTAGGTTATGATTGTCACATCTGTCACTCCAAATCACTGAGGCAGAGAGAAAATTCATCTGGGTTTGGATGTTGCACCTCAGGTCAATTGTGACAATCTAAACCCAAGATCTGATTCACTTTCCAAAAAAAAACAAAGAAAAAAAAAAAACCACAGGGCATGCACTCAAACGCTGTGTGTGTAATATCGTTAACAAATGTAACCTTTTGCACGGTGCAAAACACTGTAACTAGGGTTGAAATATTCATTGCCATCGTTTATTACATTGCAAATTGTAAAAATAAACTTAAACCCGGTCTATATAAACCTACAGTGCTGGAATATATGAATATTTCATATTTCACTCTAGTGCATTAGCATAAAGCTGTTTTGTTTGGCTGAAACTATCTCCGTGATGAATACAAGGCTGATTTGGCAAAGCAGAAGCAACTGTGAACTCAAACAATGGAGAGGGTTGCGGCGTAATGGGGCTAGAAGAGAAGAGCTCCTCTTTTTACCTGCTTTCAACAGCGGCATGGGATACAGGCTGCAGAGAAATGCACTTAAAAGAAAGAAAACTATCATTTTCAGTGCCTGGTAAAGACAGGCTCTGCTGCTGGCAATGTTAAATGCTGCACAGGGAAGAGATGACCTAAGCAAGCAATGATCTTTTGAGCCTGCTTCAGCTTTTGTTGGCAAAACAAAAGACTTTTTGGTCATTGTCTCTATAGTGGCGTCACCCTGCAAAATCATTCAAGACCTCAAGCACCTTGACTTCTAAAGATTCCAAGTCGTAAATGTTTGTGCATTATGAATGAAACTCGCGTTCAAGGTTTGCTTACGTGAACAACACGACATTGTGATCTGCCAGTTCCCCATCAGGTTTTAATGGCACAGAATTTCCTCACAGTGGTTTACAAAATGATGTTAAGATTGCGGTTTGTGGTGTCACCGCCAGTCAACAACGTGCAGTCATGTAGACATAATGGATGACACAATGCAGGAGCTGAATAACACTTGTTCTCCAATGCACCACAACACACACAGCAACTTGTTGCAATGCAGCCTGGGCCTACACTATTATAGCTGGAACTAAATACAGACCAATGACAGACAGAGTCTATTGTTTTGCTATACATGTTGGTAACACTTCATGTTGCAGGTCCACAAATTTCATGGTAAATAGGTGATAATTTGCAGAAACTGCCCCCAAATTACACCAACATTTACCTCAAAATTTGTTGAAAATCACCCCAACATTATTTAAGTTCATAGTAAGAAAGGTGGTAATTAAAAGACAATATATTGCTGATACTTTCTTTCATATATTTACAGGAAAGTAAGTTAACTGATAGCAAAACCCATGACTGAAGTGAGTAGCTGCAGCTTAACTTCCAACTAGTTTCTGTCTAACTTCTGCTGGCAATTATTATCAAATAATAAGCAAAAGAATTCTCACCTTTCTTACCATGAAATTATTAAATAGTGTTGAGGTAATTTTCAGTCAATTTTGTTCTTTGTAATTTGGGGGTCATTTCTGCAAAGTATCACTTACTTACCAATTTGCAGATCTATGAAATGTTTAAGTGCCGCTTAATGACGATATCTCCAATATCGAGGTTCAAGATCCTGCAGCCTTTTATTTCAAGCAAACACTACAGCAACTGGCTTCGACTGATTAGCTTGTCTTGTTTAGTTGAACGGGTCCATCCTGGTGAAACGAGCTGCTGGCGTGTTTGGTTGGAATAAAAACCTGCAGATGCTCTGGCCTCAATGGCTGAGAGCCACTGATATTTTTCAGCAGAATCTCAGCATATGCCCTTGTTTAGGCATGTGTCCTGCCCTGCTCTGTGGTATACTGACAGAACGTGGATCGGCTCGGGCCTGAAACACTGAATAGAACTGAAGGCCTCACCATTTCATCTGGCCTTAGACAGGGACTGCGAGAAGATTCTTCAGTTTTAATAGCCCCTCTTCTTCTATATCCTCCCTGCAATGTTTTATTATGTTTGGTTTGCAACAGTTGAATTTATCGAGCAAAACTTGCCACCTCAATAGGGGAAGTGAAGCAGCTACATATGGCTTTTTGACTGAATGCTCTGGGTATTTGGCAGAGCAAAATTCACTCATCTTATTGATGATGTTTTTGTAACTAAGTTACAATACATTGTAGCCGTCCTCGGGCTTTCCTCCCACTGCTTATAATTTGGGGAGGAGAGAGCTTTTCCGAGCCATTACCATCATTCAAATAAACAGCAGAGCCTACACAGACCCAATTACAATCTTATTTTGTTCTTCCATATTATGATTTCCATTCTGCATTCTTTTGTGGATTTCTGACACAGCTTAGGGATACATAAAAGAAGTTAGAAAATTAGATATTAGCACAAAATGAAATATAACAGTAATGGGGAAAAAAGGCTTTGTCACTAGTCATAACTCTGAATTCTATTAAAGTAAGAATCACATGGAACCCACATGTCAATAGCGTTTCATGTATTTAAGATTTATGACTGCAAAGAATCATTACAATTTATGGATACACATAAGGCCTGAAGTTAACGTGTTGAAACAAAACAGGACTCATGATTTAAATGTGAGTACAAATGCAACATTAGTTTCTGCATTATTATAGCAACCATGACATTACACTGCAGACCAGTAGAGTATCACAAATCCAAGAGGACATTTTGACTTGATTCTACTGGAATACCAGTAGAATTTACTGGTTTGGCAAATCAGGAGAATCTTTATTGTCAGAGGTAAAGAGATGTGCCAGATGTTATGTTTGCAATCAAATCCATTATCCAGTTTCATTAGGATTTACAAAGAAGGGCTTACAGTTTCACTTCTTTCACTTCAGAAAAAAAACAAAAAAGTTCCTTCTGAAGACGTCTCCTATGGAACTCTACAGGAAAAAAAGGGTGAGTGGTGAGAGGCACCCTTAGATGTACAAAAGCACGGCTCATGGAGAGTTGAGAGCTTGTGATATTTGTGAGTCAACACAAATTGAGAGGATTGAGAAGGGAGAGCGACATCTTTGCTGGGCCTTTTTACTCGCAGTGAGGGATTTGAGAAAAAAGGGAAAAAGCAAAATGATTAAAAGATGATGATGAGAGGAACGAGACAAGGCCAGTGCATCATCCCCAATCCTTAGCCTGCAACACTTTTAATCTGCTTTGAGATTCTAAACAAAACATAACCTGGTAAATCTAACCCAGCAGCAGAAACTGCACCAGCACGTCTTGCTTTCTACATGATGACCTCTAGAGAGGCACTCCAGGACACTCGCTCTGAGATCAATACATAATCGGCAATGTCAAATCATCAAGTAATCTTCAAGTGCTCTGCAAGAATGGATTACCACCAATATGAAAGAAACTCTTCAGTAAAAGGGAATAAAGTACACTGAAATCAGGGTTTGGATGAATGCCAGTGAACACAAAGTAAGTACAAGTGCTCAATTTGGTCCCATTGTAAAGCTTTTCCATCCTTATGGGATGCCTCCATCAAAGAGGCACAAGGGTTTAAAGGAAAAGTCCACTGCGGACCGTTCCTTTATTTGACAGAACAGCACATCCTCCAACCCAGACGACCACATAGTTCGATTGTTGCTACCGTCTAATACAACCAACAGATTATGACACACAGGACTATTTCCTAAATCCATAGCTTTCTCAGAACAGTTGGGCACCAAAACTGTCTGGTTACGTTTAGGCAAAGGTTAGGGTTAAGGTCTGGGTAAGGTTACAGTGTCATCATGGTTTACGATAATAAGCATGCAGAAACGAACAAAACAGGAACAAGCGACCTGTGGAGTTTTTCTTTGGGGGAGGACGCTCTGGACAGAATAGACTCAGAGAGTAGACTGCTTCCTGGTTTCAGCTTGGACTACAACTCTGGGAAAGGAGGTGGACACCAAAACAACTGATCCCCAGCCCTGTGAGGGTAGAAGCAGGCAGAGGACGCGCCTCAGAAAAAAATAAGGTACAATAATCTGGATAACATTTCCACCCCTCTTCTGCCAAATATATAGTTAAATTGAAGGCTGTCATTTTTCCAAATAATCTAAAAAAAAAAAAAAGCAAGACAGCACTATAAAGAGAATTAAAAAGGGGCAATTTTAAAATAATAAATGGAATTTCAACAATGCTGTCTCCTTGGTATTTGTCCTGGTGATCGGATCTGTCACAGTACTTGAGGACTGTCCAAAGTAAATACTCTAGAAGAGTACAAACACAGATTTTCTAATAATTCAAAGGAATCAACTGAAGGAAAACTGGTGTAATTGTGCTTTTTTTTGTATTTTCCTCTCATTGAAATTGGACAGCAGGTTATTCTTAGACACATTACAGTTTCTGACAGCTTACACAGTGGCGACCCAGTGTAAGCTGTCAATAACTGTGATGCAGACAGTCTGCACTCTGCATCCATCTGTATGGATTACACTACTCCATATTGAAAATTGTGTCCGGTGAAACCGAAAGCAACTGTCAGTTGCTGAAGTGCCTCCTCCGCATAACCTCGATACTGTCCATCAGGAAAGTGGAATCTTTCATCAGCAAATTGGACCACACAGTCAGGAAGTGCCAGGTGAGTTTCTTCCGCCCAGTCTTTCACCCAAGACGAAACAGAGGAACAAAAGCAACATATGAATTCATCTGTACTCCACTCTTTGTGGAGTACAGATAGAGACCGTTTTCAAGAGACCCAGGCTGAGCTTTTAGCTTGCTGGCCACGCACTGGCTAGCTTTGATGACTAAAACAAACACAAGCTACACTATGAAACAGAAAGGCACAATAAATGCGACTGTCTAATATCCCACGCTAGTCAATTCATTTCTGATCATATATAATAGCATCGCAAATTTTAAATCAATACGCTTATATCTAGGTGGTGGTAGTGATTGTTACAGCTGACAGAGAGCAGCTACACAGGTTAGCCAAATCACTATGTACTGTATGGATAATTATGTTACAAATGATTTTAGATAGCAGACAAACACTGCACTAGGTTTCCGGTCTCCAGTGCCACATTAGCTTGGGGATCCAGAAGAGAATCCCGCACACTGTCTCAAGCTTGCAAGTGGAGCTTTATTAAATAAGACAACATTTCGATCCACTCAGGATCTTCCTCAGGTCTAAACAGCAGGTGACTGACACATCCTTACATAAGGTATGCTCACATGTCAAGGATGCATCAGGTATAAGCACGAGGTAGGAAAACAAAAGACAAAGCACCCTAGGAGTCCGTGGACAAGAAGGACAATGAATGAAAATGAATGTCTTCAGGGTGCCAACTAAAGGTCCAATGAGACAATATAGACTGTCAATGTCAACAATAAGAAACCATAATGCAAATGCCATAAGACAAATCTATTGAAACAAACCCAAAAACATCTACCATATTCTCATTGTAATGACCGGCCACAACGTGTTGTACTTACCCTTAGATTGTTTAAGCATTCTTTCTGTGCTGTCAGGTCTGAGCTAGTTATGAATAAATTAGAATAGGAGCTAGTTAGCAACAGACAAATGACTCATAATTCCAACACCTGGCTGAGGCTCTAACCTGTTTAATAAGGCATAAACCCATCCTAACAATGACAGCCGCACTGTATTGTTGCACACTTGGCACCCAACTCAATGACGTATTGTCCCTTTCAAGTTCCTTGCCTCATATCAGGAAGAATGTACACGTCAGCAGATTGCATGAATTGCAATGCCCGATGACATCAATCATCACACCCCCATACGATATGATCCCATATGACATGATACGATATGACGTGATACGATGTGATGCAATAGTTGGCATCAGTAGCTACATTAGCTGCAGTGCCTTGACTATTTCTGTACTAACACACTGTGAAGGACAAAAGCCATTGAAGATCTCACTGTCACTACCTAAGAGACTGGCTTTAATATACTTAAGTCATTAACATAAGTAAAAAGAGCGTTTGAGTGATGAAACACTTTTCTCCACTGTGGAATGGTCTTCATTGTCAAAGTTTTTGCCGGATTTCTTGATCATCAGATTTCTTGATCAAAGTTTTTGCCAGATTTCTTAAGATGACACCATTCTGATGTCAACTTCTTCCAAATCCAGATACAGGGACTGCAAGAATTAAGCACAGAGACTGAACAGTCCGATCATCAAAACATGTCATGTCTCAAGCTGTTAAATGAGCTAAATGTTGTTTTGCGGTGAAGAGAAGACAAAGCAGGAACAGAAGGCCAGCAGTTTGAACCCGCAGATTGTTCGGGGAAATCTGGGCAGGGAAGTGAATGGATAACACTCTCCCCTCCTTCAGCTGCTAGGACTGAGCTGTCCTTGAGCATAACCCCAACTGAGCGCTGACCAGTGGAGCTGCTCCAGGCCAGGAGTTGAAGAATGCAGTTGCACTGGGAAGCTGCACTAAAAGACGGAGGAACCCACACACGGATTTGATTTGCTACGGTATGCCTACAAGTACGAGGGGCTGTGCTGCACAGCTTCCAGGTGCTAATGTGTGTGCTGCTGTATGAATGTGAAACAAGAGTTGCTGGGGAAAAGGAGTGTGTGTGCTCAGCAAAACACAGGTGAAAAACATATGCTAAAGCTTTCTCAGTTTCCTGACAATGTGAAGATGACTCTGCAGCAGCAAGAGGCAGCTTTTGCTGCCATCAGTAAAAGGCTTTTTGTGGAAAATTGGTGTTTCAAATAACTCAAATAATTTTAAGTAATAATCTGTGACATATAAAAAGGTTAAACCTATTTGGTACTCTATCTGCAATTGGTAGAATGAATTTTATGTTTTCAGCGACAGCAATACTTTGTAATAATAGAAGAATTAGGTTGTTAGCAAGACCAGTGATAAGCTAAACTGACAAAGAAAAGAGCGGCACTAAAAATTCAACTCCAAGAAAAGAGTCGTCACAGTGCTGGATACACTGACTGACTGGATACACTGATTCCCACATGATCACTGGGAGGCGCAGTGCAAAAACATCAAATATGTGACCATTTCAATACCAAAGATGCCGACCAAATTTAAACATAACAAGTGAAAACTAGCTTAAAGCTACTTGAGGTTCACCACATTGGTTTCAATAGCCACCTGTGCAGTATGGCCTAGGCAAACTGTTTGCTGCAATCTACAGAAGTGCATCACTGCAAATGGTGCTTTGCAGTAGGAAGACTATGGAGCTGCAGGGTGGGCACCAGCATCACATCAAAATGGAGGACACCGCAGGACAACCAACACAGCTACAACTGCATATAGAGTGTGTGTGGAAAAAAAAAAAAAAAAAATCCACCCACACCAATTTGGCTGTTGCACACACACAAATTCCAAA
>OMKZ01022574.1:58790-113520 GCA_900302535.1 Neoniphon sammara | reverse complement strand
TGTGTGGAAAAAAAAAAAAAAGAAAAAAAAAAATCCACCCACACCAATTTGGCTGTTGCACACACACAAATTCCAAAACAGATAAGAGGTGATGCTGAAAAGCCAAAAATGAAAGGGAATGGATGAAAATATTTGAATCCACTATGAAATCATGTTTTCTTTATGGCAGTGAAGGCTGGGGCTCCTTATTAAAGTTCAACTACAAAGACTGGGATAAAACCCCAACAGGACAGCTGCAAGCACATTAGAGCATACCAACAAAAACCCCTGGCATCTAAGGCAGGGATGGGCAGGGTACAGAGGGAAGAGCTCACCTGCTTCACCTCACTTTCTATTACAGTCCGCTTCATGGAACGGATGAATTCATTTGAAATTGAAATTCAATTACATTTATCACTGAATTATTTAATACTCGGCTGTTTCCGCTTATTATATAGGGAATTTCATTGAGATCTTCTTGCTATTTTGTTTCTGTGCATTAGGTGAGTGGACACCAACAAGAAAATTTTGAAAACAAGCCTGAATTTTCAAGTAACTTTCAGAAATAAGCTCAAAGTTGCTTATCAGAGGAGGACCTGGCAACTATGCTATGTACCCGACTCACTCACATTATTTTGTGCAGAGCCATCTGTAGGCTGGTCACTGATATTTCAAACCACTGAAATAAATGCATGTAGGTCTGAATACAATGCGTATAGGCATTTCAATTGGATATTTTGACTGTCAGAAATGGCGGGGAAAAAAGCTGTGATGGCATGATACACAATTCCAGAGGGACATTGGTCTGATCAGGCTCTAAATTATCCAAATTACATAAAATTTGAGTAATCACATAAGCGATCATTTCTGACCACATCACATTACAGTAAGCTGAAAACCCTCTCGCTTGTAGTAGCCAAAACAAGTCAAGGCAATTATTTTGAAGGCCTGGCCGCAACGTGGCAAACGAGCACCAGCATGATGTTTTGTTTTCCTCCTTCTTTGCCTCAAAGCCAAGACGATCATTGACCAACACATCATGGGCCGTTCTAGAAAAGTCACCGGGGAAGTTGTGAAACCAAAGTCCCGCTGATCTGCACTGGCATTTGCAACCGCTGGCATTCACACTGTAGTTAATTAAAAAGTCAGGAAGGGAAAATACCACAATTAGCTTTGACGACTGGCCAAAGATCTTAAGCATTTAATGAATGAAAATCATTAATACATAAAAGCCTGTGGGTCAGAATGATAATAAAGATCACTGAAGTCATACATTGCATCTATTCAATTGAAATAACTTATTATCATGTCCACTATATTATGTTATATACATAACATATATTGTACAACAGTGTAGGAGCATTATTCTAACAAAGCCTGTAAGGTTTTTTTTTTTTTTGTCAAGTACCCACACAGAAATATTGTGTACTTACAACACTTTTCCATGGCATACACAGGTTAATACATGGGAATAAAGCTATATCAAACGTTTTACTGAATATCACTCGACAAACAAAAGACAAAGACACCTGTTTCCATAGTTATTCTGCAAAATAAATCTTAGATTTTTGTATTTGACGTCTGCTTTGTCGTTGTATCCACTGGAGCCTAAATCGTCATTAAAACTACTCAGAATCTCACATTTTCAAGTGGCATTGGACTTTTGGCCAGGCTACATCGGAACGGTCTCCAGTCAAGCGGCTGACTGGCCCCTCGGTTAAAAATTCAAAGCAACATACTAGTTGTCATTATCATGCAAACACTGTCAAATACCCAAAAGACTGGACCTCACAGCGAGATAACTTGTGAAAATTAACTTTAAAGCTGTTAACATCAATATCCAGCAGGCCCTGTGTAGGCAATAGGTGCTCAGGGAAGTTTTGATTACCGTCCCCACTCAGGAAACACGGGGGCTAAGCACACAGCAGCAGCTACATCGAGCAATCTGTAAAATTACTTCTGGGCTTTGTGCTCTCATCTGCACATTTGGGCCCGAGTGCTGCTATGGGAGCTTAATCTTATGATTCAGTCAATCTCTCTGACCTCTTTCTTTCAGCCCTCTTTTTTGCATAGAAAACCTCGGGCCTCGGTGCTTCCAGCGAGATGTGTCAGTCAGACAAGGATAGAGAGACAGCTGGTGTACATTTCTCAGGGATGTAAAAATCGGATTGTCAGACAGCCCTATGTGCGGCTCCCTGCCTTCAGAAGGCAGACGTTACTGTCAGTGTCAACCATGCCCTGCAGAGACATGATCTCTATGGGGGTCAGCGGAAACACTGGTGTGCTGTGAGGACCTGTGAGAACGTGTGAGAACGACCTAAACCCAGGAGCTCCCCATCTATGGCAACGGGTTTGTTTTTAAATGACCGTTTTTGTTGTAGGTTTTTGCGTGTCGTGTGACAATTTAATGATATATTTCAGTTACTGCTGTCTCACAGAGTTGAACTCCTACATCTGTTAAATTAACACGAAAACACCGTCCAACACTCCCACACCCTGGGACTGACTGATTACAGCAAACAAATGCCAGAAGAAAGTAGGGCTGTGACAATTATGAAATGTTAGCTTACGATTAATTGTCACACAAATAATTGCGATAAACGATTTGTCTCATTTTAATCGTCTACATTTAGCAACACAGGCAAAAGACGCTGCAACATCCAACTACCAGGGTGTACTTGCCAACTTTTGGTGGGAACTTTTGGGCCAGTGGTTATCCCTAATCGGCTCCTCTCGATTTTTGGCCTCTCGTCTGGTATTTGGATTAAACCCAAAATGTGCCCAGATGGGTGAAGTGGTGTGGGACTTTGGAATAAGATCCATTTTCTTTGCAGTCACTTGCTCTCCAGCCTTTTGCAGCTTCCTTGGTCATAGGAGTGTCGGTAAACTCGTCCATGAAGGCATCAGCGGCAAAGTGTAACGCTCCGATTGGACCAACAGTTTCAACAGTACCGGCGGGTCGCTCCATCTGGTTTCCAGGTAACAAGCAACTCCTCAACTTGAACTGAGCTGCCTCTCTAGATGCTGCTAATCTGTTCTAAGTCCCCCCTTATTAGATTCTGACAGTTCTGATTGGTCGGGTCACGGTGAAGTGACATTGACGAGTGTCGCGTTGCAGTCTCAAGTTGAAGCAAGTTCAACACACTATGTGCATGAAAATGACAGTTTATGCAATCAAGACAGTCATCACGGTTATGTAAATTAACTGTCCTCAGTTTATATAATCACGATCACCTGATTATACGAATAATTAGCACAGCCCTAGAAGAAGGGAGATAGCTAGTCAGACAGGCAGACAGACAGACATGTCCAACACAAGAGTGGGCGGGAACCCGCTACATCTTTTAGGATGCCAAGGGCCAATAAACACAAAATAAGACCTTTGAACCACATGCAGTCAAATTCCTTCATTCATACAAAATCTGGACTGGCATAACTGGTTGTTTTTATTTTATCTGGTGGTTCGATTCCTTATGTATTTATTTTATTTGAGCTATTTGCACTTTTTGTTGTGCCTGGTGACCCTTGTCCATCTGTGTGTTTTGGATGCCTGTTATGCATACATGCCACGTGCCGCAAAAGACAAATTTCCATTTGTGGATAACGGATTAAGTTGGATGACTAAAGTTTTTTCTATTCTGTTCTATTCTAATGGGAGAAGCTCAGATCTCTTTGGAGAGCAAAGCAGTTGAGGCTCCTGCAGATGGAAATTTTGTTTGTGTGTCCTGTTTTCTTTGTCAATGTGAACTTGTTTATGTCGGCGTGTCTGTCTGTACGAGTGGTACTAAGTGACTGAAATTGTCTGCTCCCTGTGTGATTGCATCTCCCATCACTTTTCATTTCAAGTTGTGGCTGCAGTTGAGCATTATCGGAATCCTTTGTGGCCTCCAACTCTTCCTTTTTGTTGTTGTCTACGGTGACGGAGACAGCTGTTGACATCCTACGATGCCATTGCTATGACGACGCCGATGACGGTGACCGAGTTCGCTTTGATGCCTCATCCCGCATCCAGAAGTTTCATCCAGGCTAATTGTGTTTAGCCATTCTATTGTGGCTCCATGTTGTAACCATGGAGTCTTTTCCCTCTGTAAGCACCCACTGCACACCTGCCTTAACGAGCTTTTCATGGGAGTTTTTCTCATCTCTAAAGTTGGAGGTGTAAACTGAAATTTATTGCTTCATCACGTGGTCACTAAAGACCTTTGAGACAGCCTGCACAAATAAACTTGTCTAGACATGACTAGACAGATTGCTAATTTAATTTGCATCATTCCTATGAAAGTGAAATCTAAAGGCGGTCATTTCTGTAAGCTTCTTATCTATATGACCATCTGGTATTTCAACCGACAGAGATAACTTAAATAAGGAGATTGGGAAATGAAATGAGGGATAGTGTAAGGCCATGAGATTAAGCAGAGAACCGAAAACACGGCGCTAGTAAACATGTCAAAGTGAGGATACTGCCATGAAAAACGATTATAATAGAATGGATTGTGAGTTTGTGTTTTTGAGGTGGAAGAAACATTCTTTAAGATTTCATCCGGAATACAATTTTTCTCCAGCCATAACAAAATGAACATGCCTTCCCCGCAACTTTCTCATGATTTATTGCTCAGTATGTAGAGAATGAATGCAGTTTGCTGGAATGCATTCCAGTGGTGTAATGGCCGAAATTAGCTGGCTGGAGCTCTTTACTTTAAGGCTGTTTGCAACAAATAAATTGCTCCATGCAATAACATCTGGAAACAGCAATTACATTTCTACGCCAAAATCAAGGATATCATCTAAAACCGATGTCAACAAAACACTAACTCTGCGACTGTAAACAGTCATAATAATATGGGAAAAGGAATCGGTTCATTTTGAATTTGTACTGAGCAGAATAAAAAACCAGGGGGCATCATTAGAGAAATTTACTGTAAGTTAATATTGCAGGAGTACTGCTTCAATAAACAATATAGTCCAAATGGTCAGTCCCATAAGTCCAACACTCTGATTAGACTTTATCTAATTTCTACCATCCTGCAAAGTGTACATGTTAAACTGTTTAACTTTCACTTGTCAGTTTGGTTCCAACTGCTGCGAGCCTGGTTATGCCATATTTTGAAAATCCTTAAAACAAAGTCTGTCCTGATTCAAGGTTGTTATAATCCATGGCAATCCCATTCATTCATTCATTCATTCATTCTCTGTATTTCCTTTGCTCACTCCTCTTCGGGAGTCACAAGGGGCTGGAGTTTGTCCCAGCATGCACTGAGCGAAAGGCAGAGAAACAGGCTGGAGAAGTCACCAGTCCACCGCAGGGCAAACACAACATACACAGATAATCCCACTCATACGTATTGGCAATTTGTGTGGGAGGAAAACCCAGGTGAACATGCAAATTCCACACAGGAAAGGCTGAGGCTGGGAATAAAGCCCGTGTCGGTCTTGCTGTGAGGTGGCGGCGCTAATCACAGACGCAGTGTTGCGCTAGCGTTCCCACGCCATTAGCAGATGTTATTTGCACTAAGCATAATAAATTGTACTCACCTAATCGGGTTGGCACGGCAAGGAGGACATTGGCACCAGACATAGAAAAAAGAGAAAAAAATGATAAGCAAACTGTTCAAACAGTGTGGTATGACAGAGTAAGAAAGCACTTGAAATAATTGCTGTTGTCATGATTAATAACTGATCTGTTATCATTCCTGTTGGAAATCACGCTGATAAGCTTAACTGATTCAATTCCTTAGATCCTGAATAATTCATTGCAAACAATGTATTAGGGTATACAATATTTATAGAGTATTAACATAATGGGTGCATCTTAAAAGAATTCAATCATTAGCTTACAACAAAACCCAAATTCTACATTCGCACAAATTATTTAGCAGCCCATTAAATTGCATCTTTGTTGTTTTGTTTTAGAGCATGATGGGTTTACTTTGACTGGGTGATGATTCAGTTTCATTTTCATATGAATCAGTGACACACTGGCACAAGGACATATTACTCACAGCAGAGCAGGGTAGAAAGACACTACGCAGTCATTACAAGGGGACCCCAAGGAGTGTGTGTGTACAATACTAAAACACACAACACAGCTTGAAATTAAAGCAACATGTATCAGCTCACACAGTGGAGTGGTATGAGAGTAATTCTCCCTAATATGTTAGTACTAAAATATTAAGATCTCAGAGCTTTGCATTCTTTTTTTATGGCGTGCAATCGTTACAGATTACCATTTATTTCCGAGGATTCAATGTATGTTTCAGTTGCATGTGGCTGAATAACATTTTCAGAAAAATAAACTCTTCAGCGCATTTTCACTAAAGTTTGTGTGCCTAGCAATTTATGTATTTTGGACTGATAAACAAGAAGCGTTTCAGTTCTGCACTGATTCATGAATATTTAAGTTGGCCTCAGTGGCTAAAAATGCTCCACTCATCTGGTAATTTTTACAACTGGCAAAGTCAGGTGAAGTGTTTGGTAGTGCATGTTAGGTATTACAGCATACTGAAGAGACTGATGTGGGAGGTCAGATTTATTGTCTGTGGATAACTGTTTGTCTATCCCTGCATTTTTTAAACGATGCTTTTCTGTAAGGCATGAACACACTCATCGTCTTTTTTCCAATATCCACCGCCCTTTTTACACGGAATCCTACGGGAAGCGAACACTTTGAAAAGAAACTTGTTTCGTTAGTAACAAGTGAATACCCCGAGCTGTCCAGTAAAAGATAGCTGCTACACCACCGACCACAAAGAGGCAGTGTGTCAGGCTGGGAGATTGATGGGAATATCCGGAAAGTGTTTCACAATAAAGTGTTTACTGTTTTGCTGCCACAAATGCCGGTTAACGTTACCTGATAACGTTACTTCAGCCCTCAGTGTCCGCCTCTGAACTAGCAACCGCTTCGACATCACGTACGTTTAACAAAGTTGGCAGAAAATGTAAATAATGTAGCTAACTGACTTAAAAATCTGTTGTTGTATATTCTTCTCATATTAGAATGATGCTAAAATAAGAGCATCCAGTTGGACGAACTTTGTTGGTAGCTGCTAAGGACAGTTAAAGACATGACAAAGTAGCGTGGCTATTTAGCACAAAAGGGGACGGGGGACAAAAACGTTTAAATACATGGCCACTACAACAAAGTGACAGAATGACAGCTGGTCCTATTTTTAACTTTCTCAGTCTGTCTGGAGAGCAGTTGTTGGCTGTGTGAGCAAATCAGACATACCAGCATTGTCAGAGAAGTTCATCTATCAATGTAACATATTCCTTTTGCGGACATAGCTGATTTACAGGATATGATCAAGCTGTCACGCATCAGCGGCTCAGGAAAGAAAGCATCCTCCGTGCGGCATGGTGGAAAAAAGCCAAAAGCCCTTTCCAATCAAACGCTCAAGCTCAAGCTGGAGGGAAAAGGACGCCAGACGTCCTTTGGCATAAATGATCTCGACTCATATGTAGACGACTAGTTGGTATCTGACTAAAAAGGTCAACGGGCTGGAGAGGCGGCGTCTGTTGCGGTGGTGATGGAGTGGGCCGGTGCAAAGTTCAGGTTCACCTGGAGCGGGGATCTTTATGCCCTTACTGACAAAGGTCAAGGTAACTAACGATCAGCAGGAAAAGGTCATACCTGTCTGATGAATACACCTCCCATGCCATTTACATAGCCTTCCGTCATGCATAACAAGCTACTGATAAAGCTACAGGATGCATGCCACCTGATTGTGATAAAATGTCAACATTAAATCTGCTGCCCTGAAGATATGAATAATCCAAATTAAGGGATTGACGGCGGTGCACACTCAGCATACAAAATTCTCACTTAGCTAGTCAAATTACATAGACTAGGTTATGCAAGTAGCAACAACATATTCTCTACTTAAATATTAACTACGCAAGATATCTGATGTATCCGGCGTAGAATGCATTAATATTTGTTGCCCGCGGTCAGATTTGACTTTAAAAATGAACGCTCAAGCAGAGCTTTGAAATCAGGTGCAGTGGGAGATGAGACACTGGGTACCACAGGGAAAAAGGATTTAGAAGTCAGAGGACATGGTAGGTTGATGGCATAAACCACAGCACTGTGGCATTAGGCATCCAACTAAAAGAGCTCGCCGAGGAGTGAACAGCGGGGCTCCTTGACTCTTTCAGTCGCGAGTTCTGCATATTGTCGATCGGCATGACGTCTTGAGTCAAGAGCGAAGGCTGCTATTCTGAAGCCGTCCCCTTCTTCAAAAAGTGAGGATCATGCCGGTGTTACACCAGCTTTTCATCTCCCTCATAAATAGACCTAGAGGTATTCAGCTGGAAACCTTTCCCCTCAGGATTTGTCATTGAATGTTTCCCCACATCCTTCCCCTGGCTAAATGAAAAGGGGGCATTCTATTTGTATGGCTGGCGGAAGAGAACAGCGTTCTTTTCTATGAATACAAAACATGATTGCTTTGTGGGCAGCCATCACATAATGGTTATGCATTCTGAGCTTGATTTTCTCAATTAAAATAATTCTGAAGAATTGTCTCATGAAAAAAAAAAATGAAAGCGACATAATCTTTATTACTCATTGATGATGAACTGACAAGTCGGGTTACTCTGCAAATTTATCTCTTCACTTAATTTGTGCGAGTAAGTAGATACACCCATAAAGTTATGGCATGGCTTTAGGCAATAATCCAATTTGCACCAAAGAAAATAATCTCAAAATAATTGACACTACAGTAATTTTCAGATAAGAACTGATTTTGAAAATCATTCATGGTTACTCCACAGAACAACACCTAGAATGACAATAATATTATGGATGGAGTTGTCGCTACCATAGGCTAATGGCAATTGCTGGTGTGCTTATCTACAGTATGTTGGGTTGAATACTACGTAATAACACAGAACCCATTAAAGGCTAACTTGTCCTTTAGTTGCTGTAAATAACCTCACATTTCAAACATTTCTGTCAGCTTCCATCATTTCTCCTGTTGGTATTTATCTCACTGCCTGAGAAAGGCTTCTCACACTGAGAAATACAGATTTAAGTACAGACCAATTCAAAGGCACATTTTTTTAATAATAGGCTATAGCACTACTCAGCTACGATCACATTTCTTAAGTATGTGCGAAAGAGTTGAAACATTAAACCAACATGTGGTGCCTTCACGCTTGCAGCTCCAAATGGCCATAAACTATTTTCGAAATGAGTTCATATAATGTGATGTCAGCAAAGTGAACACAGCACCGTTGCTTTCCCACCCGGCCGATCCATGGACACTTTTTGCGAAGGATCTCAAAGGAAAAAGAGAAGCAAAAGATTTCATGTTTGAGAGTTTCTCTGGATGGAGTGCTGCTGCTGAGAAGACGATTTGCATTTCAGTCTAAAGTTTTGCTTCGTCACTTTCAGCGGGCAGAGAAGATTCCCCACCAGCGATCATGCCAGACACCAGAATGTAATTTCGGCAAGCAGGGCCGGTCTATGGGGTCTCAATGGGATGCTCTTATCTGTTGCAGCCCTACTTTGTGATTTACACTGACGATTACGGGTGGATTTACACATGAAAATCTTCCCTCGTGCGGCTTTGAAACCTAATTAGACTTGTATTACACCTATAGGCACAGGTAATACCAAGGTCTATGACACTGCACCAGTAGTGGAGGATTTGTTCCGCTACATCTATAAAAACACATGCAAGTTTTTACAAAAGGCAAACATTATGATAAAACCCCTTTTCACAGCATTTCTCAAGTTAAAATACAAACTTGGTGAACAACCTATTCTCCTGTTCCCTCACTCAATCATGTGGCAGAGAGAAACAACACGGGGTGACGTCTATTACCGAGGGGAGAATGCGCCATTCCCTGACAAAGTCAAATTTGTTGCCCTGTGTGAAGAGGGCAATCACTCAATGTAAGTGGAGTTTGTCTGGGAGCGCACGGAGGAATACACGGCCACGCAAGCAGCCTATAAAGCAAGCAATGAGCTGGAGAGTTTTCACCGGGTTTGTCTGTGAATGGATTCAGTGTTTGGTACCATAATCCAGTTGAAAAATCTCGCATCCGCTGTGAATCTAAAACTTTAATTACCAATCAGCCAGATTTACCACTTCGCCACTGCTACCTTGAGCCCTCACAATAAACTCTGGCAATTGTTAACGCCTAACTGAAGTGCCAGGATGGATGGCCAACTTATGGTCAGGAACCGGTCCAGTTTTTAATGAGGGTGAAAGGACATGGCTCTCATCTTTTTTTCATGGTGCCATGCGCATCTGCCGAGCCCCGGCAAAAAAAATTCTCTGGTGATAAACAGGGTCTTTCTGGAGGAGGCCTTGCAGCAGCAAGCAGGCCTAAATCAGGCACTGTTGCATGGCAGATAATATGAGCTGCTGGCACTGGGGAGATGGGGATAGGAGGGGGGTGGTTTGCTGCGGACTGGAGGTGGAATCTGCTCCACAGGAAAGGGACACTACTGGTTCTCCCAAAGGTGTCCAATGAACTCCCTTCATTAGCCCCGATGTCCCCTGTTTTCTTCCGACGTCTCTCTCGGTGTCCCTTTCACCCTCCACAGACTGATAGGGAGGGCTCTCTGAATAGCAATAACCCCGAACAGCATCAATCCATCTTCTACTTCATTAAGGGGGCTACAGTGTTACTGCTGGGCTGTAATGATTCCACAGATCTCCCTCCCATAGGCTGAGTTTCTTAGGATTTTCAAGATGTCATAAAAGACATCACATGAGATGTGCCGGATATGTGTGTGAATTATTAATTCTGCAATCCCTGGAGGAAGTTTGTGTGCGCGCACGCGTGTGTGTGTGTGTGTGTGTGGAAAAGTGTGTGCACACTCTCCACTGCTGCTTTATACTTCATACAGGTTGATTCAAAATTTATGTTGCCAGCTCCTTTGGCACTGGAGAGTTATTGCAAAAAGTAAAATGAAAGGCTGCGGTAATAGTAATGTGGTTTAGATATATGGCCACTGATTCTCATTCGCATCTTGGGATGGTAATGCAAAAGAGATGATGCTTTATGCAGACTAATCCAGCAGAAACGCATCAACAAAAGCAGAAGAAATGAAAGAACAAGATGGGGTTCAGAGCCCTGTGTATACAGACTAAACCAAGCCCATACTCAGCTTTTTATGTCGGCTATAAAAATACTGATAAAAAGCACAAAATTTCTAGGATGGGAGTCCCTCTAAGACACCATTAAAAGTCTAATGATAAGAATTTTTAGGAAGCTTTTCTCTAAAACAAAAGTGGATAAAGCCGGTGATGTAGCATTATATGTAAAAGGATTACAGAAGGTTACAGCTATGGCCTCTTAAGTCAGGCAGCCACCAATAAAAACAATATTAATTACTCTTCAAGAAAAGCATAGGCCACATTATACTGTACTGAAACTACAGACTATTAAAATTTATGTCAGAATAAACTGAATTTAGGTAGGTTTACTTTCCATCAAATATTTTTTTCAATACATAATACATACATTACATTCTGAGCACTCAGAGAATCAATAAACATACTTACCTCTTAGCAATTGAGTTTTAAGTTTTAAGTGCTTTTGTTTATTAGAGTCATTCCAAAGGCTTGGTGAAACTTATTCCTGTAAGACATTAAGATAAAATAACTAAAATCTAATTCTGCATATATGCAAATTTCAGGCAAATTGGAAATCACATGTAGGACAGTCCCACTGCAGCATTAGCATGTTAGCAGTATTGCATTGAAAGGACGTGTTTTAATTGCTTTTAGGAGTCAACTCTTGGAGATTACCCATTGGCCCTGCGTGTGTGTATTGGACAGCAGCGCCTCTGGCAACCTTGAGGCAGACTATGTAAAACTCTACAGTGAAATAAGTGGCAGCACTTTGAACACAGTCAGTCACCATGATGGTTAAAACCAGGAGAATACAGCTCAAGTTGAAAATAAATGATGCTTCCCACCTCATCTCCAACTCTCCTTTATTTTTGCAGGTTTAGAAGCCTTTTAAATTTCTTAAAGAAATAGCAACATATCATTATAAATGCCAAAAAGATTACTGAAGTGGAAGAACAGTTGGTATATATTTAATTATCATGTCCAGCACTATTAAAAACTAATATTTTGGCATTTGCCATTGTTTTGCCATTAAAATGCAATGCATCTGGCAATTCATTCATCCAATAGTGTAATAGTTCACTCTCACACTTTTAATGCCACGATTAAGATCATTCACTGTAAATCAATATGTTCTTGCACCTGTTTCTCTCCACGAATAAACTACTTATTTTAAGGTTCTACATGTATTTTACAATATGTGTATCAGTGTCAAATTCATTGTGATACTTTGCTATAGTTTCTATAAACAAATGTCACCATGGACGAGACAACTGGTGTTCTCATTCTGACGCATGGTGGTGCTGCAAAGTGGTGCTGCTAATGCTAATTTTAAGTGTAAAGTCTACATTTCCCATAAACACCATTTCATCCTCCACCGATAAATGAATTTTTAAATTTAAATTTTTACTTTGTATATTTGCCGTTACTGAAGTGAGTTAACATGTAGGCAGTAATTTTTCTCCCTCCTCCTTTTATCTGCCATTACCAGAAACTCTGAAAGCTTTACTTTTGTTTGCTCTGGAAGAACAGCGCCCTCTTCCTGTTTTGTGCCATAAAGCAATCCCGAAGTTTTCCCTACAAATCTGATCCAGTGGTTCACAAAATAAAATGCAGGGTAGAGGCAGCCAGATGTTGCCAGTCCTCTCACCAGTGGTCTTGCCTTTTTCCAGTAATTACACTCATACCTAAAAATTGATGGTGGTAGTAATTTATTGCTGATGAAGTGCTATATGTAGTGCTTGTACAAAAGGTTGCGTTGATTTCAGTCCTGGTCCCATTCAGATAGTCTCTTTCACCATTCGCTGACTCTTTGGTGTAGCACTTAGAGTTCATAATGGAAGCCTGTTTTAGAGCATGCATCTCTATAATAACGTACTTACAACTGCCTCAGAAACCTGGCAACCTGTTTCGATCACCAGTGTGCTTGACCATTGGCAAAAGACAAATAAGTGGCACAGAGCCAAAGTTACTCATCCCACACATCTTCCATGATGTTTGTTTTTCAGCAATGTTTGCTTGAACAGTTACTGTATGTCCTACTGAACACAATTTTAAATATGAGATCATTTTGTTTGCACCATTTTTCATTTTTATACTAAACATCTTCCAACCCTGCATCCAAGTGTGCAGAACTGCCAGTATGAACGTTTCTGTAAATGCCATGCTACCTGAAGTAAGCAAAAACTAAGGAGTAGGGGCCAGCGCTGTGTGCTCTGTGCAAGGTTCACATTGACCGAGTGTTTGTTTAGAGGGCCACGCACACGCTTGAATGCAGTCATTAATCATAAGCATCGGCAATCCAATCAATTACCCAACAGGGAGAGGTGAAACAAAATCCATGAACTCTGGAGTCAATGAAGTCAATGAACTCTGACCTTCTCACCAATCTCAATCCACCCACGGTAATCAGACAGTTGTACCTACATCGACGTCCAGAGGTTCAGCACAAGTAAGGGAGCTGCACTCTATCACGTATTCCTAATACTAAAACGCACAAAAAAAAAAACCTACCAAAATCCCAAGTAGCTTAGAAAGAAAGGTGAGCCCAGAATGAGGAGAGGGGGAATGGGAGTTTTGAACGGAGTGCAGAAAGGGAGGCTCTGTGTGGACACATCAGTTATTGGGTACTGACGTTGCATTCACCTCCGCCAAATAGATCTGTCAGACACAAGCTTCTCAAGGCTCCTGTTGGGAAACTCAATAAAGGAGGCAAACTGGGCATCTTCCAGTTTCTGGAGCCAAAATAAATGGGCGGTGAGCGTGGCATTATTGATAGAGACCATAAACCAACACCACTGTTGCTTCTCACTGTCAGTTATTGCTGTCAGAGCAGTCAGCGCAACTGTCACTTCATGTCACTGTTATGGAATATTTCCTTCTATCAGGGACAGGGACTGCGGCTTGCTAAATCAACATGCAGTCAAGTGGAGGTAAATTTACGTAAATGATTCCATTTTTCAATCAAAGTGTAGACTACAAACACTGGACTGGTTCTGGAAGAGCAGCCATTCAGTATTCATTTCATCCATGGAAATAATCAAAAATATTCTGAAGGAGTTCCCAGCAGCCCAACTCCAACCTCCAACTCCAAGTTTTCACAAGCTGGCACAACTAAACCGAGGAGGTTTTTGCCAATTTGCTAATTTAGAACAATCTTTCAACTAAATGCTCATGCATTATATATGGCACATTGATTGCATAAGCCTTTTATAATCTTATCAATCATGACGAGGCCTTTGCTGTCTAGGCCCCTTCACATCAAAATGCAAAGCCCGAGGAGCTTATATAGGGCGGCAAAATGAGCTTGAGCAAATGAGTTTGTCAATGGCGTTCTTTTCTTTGTCTGCTATGTTGGTTATTGCTTCGTCATGCTAACGACCCAGCTCTTCTGTTTTTTCCCAAACAAACTGGAAATCACATAATCTGCAGCAGAAGATTTTACCCCATAAAAGACCTACCAGACACGTGTTTAGAGCAGCAAATGTAAAAGTTTTAATGAACTGATTATAGATTGAATAACTATTGCATTATGTCAATAATTAGGAGCAGGAGAACAGACATTTACATCATTTCTCAAAAAACCTTGTAAACAGGCATTCATAAATTTCATTTTTGTTTTAATACATATCTGCCACTTTTAGTGTTTATCCTATTTTTTAATTATGATTTTGTGTCTGTGAAATGTTTTTTAAATGCTTTGAACTGTATCATTTGAGCAGGGCTTGGTATTGCTTATTTTCCCATTAAGTTTTTCCTAATAGCGTCTAACAGTCTCCCCTTCAGGTCGGCAGGGCAGCTGTGTTTATTACTGGGTCAGTGTCTGCTCTCGGCGGGAAACACTGCTCAACTCAGCATCCACTCCTTATCTTGGTGGAGCTGCTTGATCGATGAATGCAGAATAAACTCATCTCTCTGCAGCACTGACCCTATTGCTTTACTCTACAGACCCAATCAGGGAATACTGGCTGGCGAAGCAATTCACCAGTTTAGCAAACAGGCTGGCACAGTGCACGACCCAAATGCAACCAGACTCTATTGCAGTGATATTGTGTTCAGGTAAGAATAGGCAGCAAGCCACCGGCAACTGATCAGGAACATCTCAGCCTCTTGTTTACGGTTATTCGCTCCTAACCCATACTGCAACACACATACACAGCACTTTGAAGCTTGCTCAAATACTTTGGGGCATTTGCAGGTTTTCGAAATTCAAATGTATGACTATGTAAGACCTTTGTAAAGCTGATGATACACAAGCAATTTTGACGGGGCAAATTTAAGGCAAAATTTGCTAGCAGTGAGTATGAGCAACTGGGCAATGGGCAAAGAGGGCAGAGAGCAATAGTGACAAATTTGACAGGTGGAAATGGATGAACTAGCAAAGACTGCTACCATCGCTGTCATTTTGGTCTCTGTTTTTGTACTGAAAAGGTAATGTATTTTTTCCAAATGTATCCACTACACTCATGTGGCTCATGTAGATTTATTAACAATGAAGAATAACTTTTTATAACCTTTTCTACTAGCAAACAGCTACATAGTTAGCTTAAATGTATAAAAGCAGAACTATTTCTAATTGTTTGATATGTATATAAGTTTTTACCACTTTGCATCGTCTGCCATTGTCCTTTGAAGTCTTAGTGGTAGAAGATGGCAGGTCACCTGACCAGTTTTCTTGTCTCTGATTGGCTGAAGTTGAACCGTTGCCCACAAAGCTTGCTCTCTGATCTCGCTGAGCTAGATTTCCAACTGACAAACTGTCTTCAGTGAGAGCATGTTGCCAGCAAAAATTTCCGGCAAATTTTGCCCCAAATATGCCCCCAAAAAATTGCCCATGTATCATCAGCATAGGACTACCTGGAACTGGATTTCAAGCTAGTAAAACCCAAACATGGCTAATGAAAGTTCTGCTACAACTGATCAGCATCAGCAAAAACAACAGGAATTTATCAGTTAGAGACATGATTTTCAACTGTGTTAATTAAAGGACAAAGGGTCAAAACAGAACATAATTGCGATATTGTATTTACTCTGCCTTGCATTAATCCTGTCCTGTGCATGTGGATCAAACGTGTGATCAAGTCATGCCATCCAACATAAAGCCCTGAATAGATGGGTGGGCGGATGCAGATTTTTTGATTTGCAGCATATGACGTCTACCACTGTGCACCACATGTGGGAGATTAGAAGCATCAACCAACACAAGAGGACAAATACAAAATCAGCTAGTCAGCCCTGTAGTTCATGGATACCAGAAAACACTGTATTACTCATGTGCATGCTACCTAAATTGATGAGTTCTGAGTTGAGGCTGTGAGCTGTGTCAAACTGTTTTGACGCACCACTTAACGCCTCTAGTTTGCCTACAGCCACTGAGAACAACAGGTGCATGTGCTGATGCTTTCTGACTGTGCAGGGCTAAGCAGTGTTTGGATTGCATCAGCTGAGAATCTTTTCACTGCGTCCGGTTCTTGTCAAATCTCAAATGTCAAATTAATTGCTTCGGTAACAAAATAATACAACTTTATTTATGCTAGATAGGGCAATTTCAATGAAAGATGAAGGTACAAACAACCATTAAAAACAGAACAGGCAATTTCTATTTTAGTTATGGTGCTTCTGTTATAAAAAGTACAATTTTTGGTAATGTCCTGAATAAATAGCTAATATAGCTAATATCCTGTAAGTATAATCTTATTGTTAATAACAACTTAACAGTTTACAAAGATTATTATTGTTAAGTGTAGTATGTCACTTTAAAGTGCTTCTTCAAATACATATTCTTCACATTTGGAGTAGTGTCAGTAATTTACATTTAAATAAAATATCTTTTTGTGAGTTGCTCTATATTTGTAATCCCACTCCCCATCTCCCAGCCAGTTGATATGGTGCAGCATTGTAAGTTCACATTAACTTGAAATGTAATCATGAAAATTAGATGTTCAGGAACTTTCTTGGACAGACCACTTATGAAACATTTAATAAAGAAACAATACATTGAGTATTACTGCTTTACAAGCCACTTATTAACCATGTACAATCTACCATAAACATCAGCATCTTCTGCATCTTTTTAATAGCCATCCTAATATCAACTGATGTTTTACAAATAATTTAGTATTATCACTTATCAAGTGTCATACTATATTTAATAATGAACTGTTAATTTTTATTACATTAATTAATGTTCATAAGATTTATAGCATTTAGTAACCATTTGTGAAAAGTAAAAAGACATAAATAATGATGCATTTTGCATTTAGGTGTTACCCCATGTTTTCTTTGTGCACATTTACATTTAACAGTAAACCACATTTACTGGCATAAATAATGTATAAATGTAAAATCCCTCAAGGGAGGGTTGTATTTGGGCTTTAGAGAAAATATTCATGCTATTATACCACAGCGCTTCTATATAGAATTATTACGCTTGGTATTCTGTGAGCTGTGTCTGATGCATTATGACGGGACGAGATCAAAGAAGGTAAAACTTCGGCAACAGACATGATGAAGAGTACATTAATAATGTATTTCACCCACCTAAACAAAAGAGACTCAAAAGGCTCAGCCAAAGTTAAGAGCGTCTGCCCTGATCAGCCTCAGCCCAACATTAAACTGGTAAACACTTTGTGATGTGTGATGTCACCAGTGAGATGACACCAGGTCCTTGCTGTCCTTCAAAAACCAAGAGGCCACCATCTCTGTGCATCAGGCCCAAGTTATTTTCCTTCTCAAATGTTTTAATCTTTATGAAAAAGAGTCATTATCTTAAATAAAATAAATAAATGCCAAAGATTAAGTATGTGTAGCTTCAGGTTTGTGCTCTGCCAGGCGATGACAACATGCCTGTCAAACGATTCTGAGGGAAAACTAATTAATTGTGACATTAAATTGTTATTAAAGGAAATTATACTTGATCTAATTGTTTATATCTGTTTATTAATTAATTAAGAGAGACTTCACCTCTCCCCAATTTAGAACATATTCATATGCCAGCATTTCAGTGCTTCCTTCCATGATGTGCAGAGGATGCCAGTTATCCTGGACAGGAATTGCAAAATGAAGCGGCATCACGCTCCAATATAAAAGCTGAAATATTACAATGGCCTCTCTGGGAGGTCTGGGAGGAAGAACATCTCATGGCACAAAAATAAGAACAAAAAAATTACTATTAATAATAGCAAATGTAAGTGAAAATAGTTCTACAAGGAACAATGTTTCAACATGCAAGGATACACATGAGTAGCTCAAACATATTCGCACTGTTTGCTGAAAATACCCAGGGACACTGGTTAAATACCCAAATCCCCAGGTTTATTTTGGGTTTGTTACAATGCTAAGAGATAACATTTGTTCATCCCAAAGACAATTATGGCATGCAGGCAATGGGAATGCCTAATAGCAATTTGAACCGCAGCAGCAAGAAGCCTAAGTTATTACGTGGCATTTAATGGCTTGTGTCAACATGAGCGGTGTCTACATCTCTCTGAGAAGAAAAGCATAGACCTGACATGGAATACAATGTACTTTATTTAACCTTGCCTGTCTGACTGTTGTCACAATTCTTTGGCACCACCTGGAAACTGAACTCAATATAATGAGGAATATGAACCGCAGTGTGTAAGCCTGTACGTGCATGTTTGTGTTTATTAGGTTTGTGGCAATGCAGTTCACTGCTTACTGATTTGCTTTAAGCTTGCATCAAGCCAATTTACAGAAATATGATCTTGTCACAGCAATCAATGATGATAGGGCAAGGACTAGTCTTTGCAGATGACAAGCATAAAACCTGTGTACACAAATCATCTGTTTTACATGACATTTCCAGCATAAATGGCTGAATAATGACTTCATAGTCTTTGCCGCTGCAGGTATTAGTGCTGTCTGAGACCACAGAAAACAAGAAAAACCATCAAGTAATGAGTTCTCACACTTTGACGGCTTTGTAACAACTTTTCCACAGGGCTTTTGATGTCAGTTGGGGGTCCATTTTGTCGACTGTGTAAGGTAAATAGTTTCATATTTCATTCCTGGCATCAGCGTGTCATTCGATTTAGGCGGACTTGGACTCAGTTCAAGATGTCACGGACAGTTTGATGTTGTTCCCATGTTTCAGCTGTGTGACTCAGCTGAATTTCGCGCTGGCTGCTGTAGTTCACTGTCAAGCCCTAAATTATGGCTCTGTAGATCCCAGAAATCACAGGAACTTGTGTATTCACTGTTCTTGTGTATTAATTGGTAAGCAATGTATAATTGAGTAAGCGATACATTCTGCATTATGTTTGATGAGCTAACGTTAGTTACAAGTTACATAGTAATCTATGGTTTAAAGATGGAATTTCAGTCCCGCAAAAAAGTACATACATAAAGCAGATCAAACTGTGGGCAGGGTCAAAATGCAAAGTCCCAAATTTCATTATGAGGCAGATTTTGGACTGTTTAGCTGTACAAAATTGGCAAAATTGTGCCAAGTGAGAGGCATCACTTGTTCGATGTGTTTGCATCTCGAAAGCTGCAATGCTTTTGGCCGGCCAAAATAACAGTTATGACAAATAGAGATAGGTTGACGGAGTAATTAGAAATGAAAGGTTTCTGCCTCAAAGCACAAACATGGTCTGTTGTGACATGAGAAAGAAAACTTATGGTATCAGGTTGATAGTGCCCACTAAGCTGCAGTTCCACATCACTTTCTGAAGTGACAGCATTTCCAACTCAGAAAAAAAAAACAGTTGGCATTTTCATAAAGAATTTTGAACAAATAAATTGAAGCCTGGCTGTTCCTGCAATTACAATCTTCCATAAATAGTGGTTACTGTTACTAAAAATGAGTGATAAGTTAACCAATGTGCCTTTTAAAGTGCAACAGAAAAGCAACAAAAGGTGGGTAGGTAGTGCACCAGCTAGTGTCTGGCCACATGCTGTTTTTTAACATAACTTTCAGTCATCCTCTTTAGCTCAAATTAGCTCAATGACAACACATTTTAAATCCTAATAAAATTTAAGTTATAATATGCCACAGGTCTCTAAATTTCTGAAGATCCTGGCCCCCAAGTTGAGGCAACTCTGTTAAACTGATTAACAATAGCTCCTAGTGGAGATTAGTATCTGGTAAAACATCATTATCCAAACATGTAAGAGTGCAGATCTCAAATCAAAAGGAAAAAGCCAAGGCACTCTGTCTGCCGATACAAAAATAACTAAAAGCCTTTATTAAAGCAGCTACATCATTAAGAACATGACCAAAGCGTACCGACCAGGTAAAGATGATCATTATGCTTTCAAAAAACATTTTAAGATGCTTTAAAAATGAGTGCAGGTGATGGCACTGGAACACTAAGTGAATCTTGAGAAGAAATAAATAATGATAATAATAATAATAGTAAACCCTCATTTGTCACCAGCAGGACTCACAACTTTTAACCTCATTATTTTAATGTTTAAGGTTTATTTGAATGTATTTGTTTTTGAATATTCATTTTATTTTCTCCTAATATGTTTTCTTGCTTTATTAAGTCTACATTTTTCCCACTAATGATCTTAGTATCAAAAGATTAAATGTTTTGAAGCAGTGTGCTTCAGTAGAGGGGAAATATGAATTATAAAAAAAGTCTTCAGGTGCTGAGGGAAAAGTGAAAAAGGAGACAAAAATCAAAATGGGTGGCTTAGGCGATTGATGCAGCAGAAGTAGTGAGCTTCTGAAGAAATGGCTGGGAACTGTTGAGTTACTTGCTAATGTGCATTGAAAAAGGTCACATAGTGCGGACCTCTGATGCACACCTGCCAATCTCTTGTCTTCCTCTTCCTCCTCTCAGTCATGTAGTGGTGTCCTGGCCTGCACAGCTATGTGGTGATCATGTCTGAAATTAACAACTATCTTATTCAAAGAGCAGATAATAAGAATTCTCACTCATGGAGCTCAGGTTAGTTTTAACAGCAACAGAAAAATTAATTGAAGTGCACATTAGCATGAAACCTATATACATACATACATACATATATATGTTATATATCTGCCTAATGCCTGTCACATTAAATGAGATGACAGCTGGCTTTAAGCTCCTGACAGGCAATTCAAATAAAGTCATCTCTATGGTGACATTATATATATATATATGAAAACAGAGAATTGTTTGTTGTATGTGTTCCACTTAGTTAAGTATTTGATGCATTTACACAAATATACAACTACAAATCAGTCCACTACTATGAAAACAAGTCAACAAACATTTCAGCACCAGTCAAATGGACAGCGCCACAGCAGCTTTAAGATGCACTTAACTAAAGTAGACTCGCTTCTGTGCTGCTTTTATAAACAAATGCAGGTAATGAAGCAAGAGTCACAGAATCCCAATTACAAACACTCTTTATCAGGCTCTGAAACTAACCTTTTGCTGACCTAGCCAGTGTCTGGTGGACATAAAAATTTACTGGACACATTTTACACCATCTTTTTTCACACAATATGAAACCCTTACTTAACTTTTCTGCATTATCAGTTTTCTTCGTCTTTTGGACAGCTTACTAATGTTGGATAATTTTGCCTATGATTTTTCAAAGAAACGTACAAGCTATCATTAGGTTGCCACTCCATGCTGCTGACAAAAGCAGACTGCAGATCCAATTAGGGCAGTCTAACAAATGCACTGATTTCTGGGAGTTGCAGTCTTGTATTCTGTGATTGCTGTAACTGTGTGAACTTGTAGTGTATATTTTGGGCATTTTTCAGCAGCTTGATTTCTAAATCACCATGTGTCTGGTAAATTGGTTCTATTAAACCAACAATGACATAATCTACCCGCACTTGTTGGGTGGTCGGGTGCTGGTTTCAGACCCTGCTCTTTAGGTGAGGCTGTCGTTTTCATCAGTGTCATGGGTATTTATAATTTTCCTACATTGGAAGTCAAAATGAAATGAAAATTGAATGCAACCCAGCTAACTTGTACAAACACAGAGCAAGCTGTGGATTTGAAAAAAACATGAGTATAACAGAATAACAGTAGGCTCAGTACTGGACAAATCAGTTAATTTTTAAACGGCACTGCTCTGAGAATACGTGATGGAAGCTGCAAGCTAATTGCTGAAGTGTGCATCTGCTCAGCCGCTGCAAAGAAATGATATATTTGGGTTTTTAATATTTACACCACATGCAGAAAAGGTGGTCTAAACGCTGTATTATGCATTTCAAATACGGGTCTTGTGAAATACGCTGCCAAGTACGAATCATTTGACCTTGTTTAGATTATAGTTTATGTCATAGTATGCAAATAAACATAAATACTATAGGCTTCCCTCAGGAAATGTTTTAAGTGACTGGTGGTGAGGTGTTGAGGGGGTGGAAGCTAACTAAAATAAATGAAACTTCAATAAACACTGTGCACAAGTTAATGCTTATGTTTTCTGTTATTTTGATTTAATATGCAAGCAAAATAATTTCATTTGTTTGTTGTGTTTGGCAGGTCCAACGAAGGCTAGCACTAGTTACATGCAGATTAAAAGGTAGTGCCAAGTCATGGAATGCAACGGCACGACAAAAGTAATTTGCAATGTTTATTTTACATGCTAATGGAGCCAGTTATCAACGTTTTAGACAGGATTTGGTTTTGTCAATGTACCAATATTACTTGTATCACACTGTGATTTCTCCAAACTCCCCACACTGGTCCTATAGCTGCTGTTGGCCAGCACATATCACACTTGGGTGCCATCTTTGATAATGTCTTCGTCTCACAGGATATAAACTCAAATAATGGAATTTTACATTTGTTTTTGTACTTTTCAGTCAAGCCGAGATTCTTTTGTTAAGGGAACCAGCCGTGACTATATAGCGCAGCAGGAAACCTTGCATGCTGTACAATACGACACAAAGAGCGCATCTAATAAATAGGCACATGCGAGCACATATTGATCACAAGGCATATTTTTCAAATACTTCACGATTTCAGAGGTGGATTTGATCCCATCTTATGTTATCCATCTAGTCCTTGGGGAGTGTGTCATCCGTGAACAAATTACACTGTAATCCCAGTGTAGGAGAAGAGAGTGTATGAGAGGAGTAACCACTGATCTATTTACAGTCAGCTACACCAAAGACTCCTTAGACAGGCAGTCAGGCAGAGAGATGGAGAAACAGAGTCAATAAATCCAATGAAACGTCTAACGCCTGCACTCATCACTCGACAAATTACACACATGAACCCTCAGACACCCGCACACATTCATCATCACTACATCATACACGGTGGTGTCAAAAACTCTCAGATCATTGTTTTGGCCATCTAATATGGTCACACTGAAAGTGAAAAATACATTCATTTCATTTGTCATAATGTAACAGTGTATGGTTACATCACATGACTCTGAACAACTCAAATTTTAATGTGGTTTGAATGTGGCTGCCATCATTTTTTTTTTGTACATTCATTGAACTCATTAGTGCCTTGAGTTTATCCCCTGTGACATTATGATTTAAATGCTAAGTAGTAACAACGTCTTTTTAAATCAGCCTAGCAAGCGTTGATCAAATTTACCAGCAAAAACAGGCTCATTAAAAACTGAGGGAGTGATCGACTAAACATTACCCCATTAAAACACTGAGATAGACTGATCAACTAAAGATTGACCCATTAAATACTAAGAGAGGCTGACTAAACACTGGCCTATTCAATATTAAATATTAAGAAAGGCTGACAAATAAAGATTGACCCATTAAAAAACAATAAAATCTGACTGGCTAAAAGTTGGCCCATTTAAGTCACAATGCAATGAAAAATGATTTTAACCTCATTAGCTAATTCCCCGTGCTATAATATTCACCTATTTAAAAATACATGCTAAAATCTATAGAGGGTTTCTACCACTTTCCTGTCATCAAATTCAAGAGTTTTTCAAGACCCAAATGAAAGATTTCAAGAGCTATTGCACAGTAAACAGGTGCCCGTCTGCTCAGTCGGATCTGTGCTTTCCTGGCTTCTTCTGAGGTCAGGAGATCTCAGAATAAGACCTTTTCAAGACCGATCTCTGAAAATGACCGATTTTAAGACCTTTTCAAGTCTTGAATTTGAAATTTGATTTTCAAGACTTTCTTAAGAACTGTAGAAACCCTGTTAGACAATTGATATTTTCTTCTCCTTACAACCTGGAAAACAGTGCATCTTCAGCAGTTACCTCATTGTGTACCAGTGGGCATAAATAAAAATTCCATCACACTTTTTTTAAGCAATCCCACCCCTCCCACCAAATACAACTGCCTTTCTTTCCCTAACTGATAGCCCATTGCCTTACACCTTTTGACTGATCCCTCTTCCCGTTACGTCCCGCCCCAGGACGGAAACATGTCAAATGAACAAAGCAAGATCCAATCAAAATGCCATTTCACTGATGACTTCACATACTAAGAAACACTGTCAGACTAAACATCGGCCCACTGAATACACAGAAACACTGCCCAACTATAGTCAATACATACTGATATAGAATATACCATCCTAATAAACACTGGCCCATTACATACCAAGACAGACTGACTGAATAAACCCTTTTAAGCTAAGACAGACCCAACCAACTAAACACTGGCCCATTAAACACTAAGACAGACCTACTAAACACTGGCACATTAACCATTAAGACAGACTGACCAAACACTGGCCCATTAAACACTCAGACAGACTGACGAAACACTAGCCTATTAAATGCAAAGGCAGACCGACTGACTAAACGCTGGCCCATTAAACACTGAGGCAGACAGACGGACCAGTCAGTACAGCATCTGTTCAGCATTCTCATTCTAGCTGAGAGGCAGGCAGTCAACACATGACCCTGGAAGTGCCATCCCCATTGCTCCAACAGCTGAAAGACCAGCATGAAGCAGGCCACATGCCGGTCACAAGATTTCTGATGTGGAACCTCAATACCAGGGTCGCCTTGTTTGCAAAACGGGATGCAACGTAACCAGATTTTGCTCAGGGATGTTTGGATTTGGTGTGTTAGCAGCTATGGGTTTCTTTTGATGTGCCTGTAGTGAAAAATAGTGCTAAACCGATTGGGCCAAGCCTCACCTCCCATTATAAATGACTGTGCACCAGCACTGCACTCCGCAGACATTGTTTTGGTGAGGGTATTAATGCTAATGTATACCCTTGTGGTTCTTATTTACACCAGTAACCCAAGTTATTACTTTTGATGTGGCTGTCACTGTTAGAATAATAAAAAGAGACGGTCGGGAGAGATGAAGAGAAAAAAGGGGCGGCGAAGAGAGAGAGAGGGAGAGAGACTGATAAAAAGTCACGACGAGAAAAAAGATAAAAGGGAGGAGACCCGTGAAAAAGTGAGAGGAAAAACAAGTGAGACAGAAATTAAGAAGGAGGAAAAAAGCAAAGAGGGAACAGGGGGAGGAAGAAGAGCGATCGAGATGTTGAGGTTTGCCTGGCTGCTTTCACGCTGGGAGACTGAGCCGCAGCTGCCAGGTTGGCATGTACGGAAAGCCTTAGAAACTTCCTCTCAAAATGTACACAATGGAGGGCCTGAAAGTGTCAGCCTGGTAATTTTATCAAGAGCGATAACTTTTGAGGGTAGAAGGTAATTTAGATCCAGCCTTCAGGGAAGCAAATGCAAAAAGAGAGCTCGTTTCAGCAACCCGAGGGATCAATGGAAGGGGGCTTACTTCCAAGGAACCGCAAAATAAGCTGTAACTCAAACTCAGGATGGGCCCGGCGGTGTCCCAGAAGTGGAGTCTGTATTGCATGCTCTGACACTAACTCCCACGCTGAACCTGTATTAACCAAACTTTGCTAGCATTTTGTGATCAACAGAAGAAGGGGGCTGCCTGTCTATGCGTCTGAGTGCGTAAACAGTAGCATAGGCTGCTGCGTCATTACATCTGCACTGATTTGTCATTCAATTATCCAGCCATCTGACAGAGCGTTGCCAGTCTCAGCTCTGTTTGCGGAGACAGCCATTTCATCATAAAGTAAGATAAATGAACAGGAATTTGTCTTGGTGGCATTTGTGCATGACGTATTTAGACACTAACACAATACGTACTGAGACATGGTATTAAAGGACAGCCACAGCAAGATGAGAATTTTTTTTTGTTTTCAATTTTAACCTTAATATATGGAGAGAAAGTTGACTGAGCAGTGGTTGCTACTTTCCAGCATATGTCCTGTTTCACATCTATATGTATCCACATAGTCATCTGTACACTGACAAACAACCTTCTTAAGGACGGGAGAATGTTACTCATTCCATTCCACCTGCTGGGATGCATATGTTTTCTATCTGTTATTATGATTGTGTTCTGAGTTCTGGGATTTAAAATGGCAACCCAACAGTCACAAACCCACTTCTGTAACATCTAGGCTTCTGCTGCACCAATAATGAATAATACTTGAGCATCCTGCAGGGCAACATGAATTTAAGAATCTGTTGACAGGATATGCTAACCTACACCATTTGCCATCTTTTTTGAAGAATGCACTGCAGGAGGCCATGAGGCCATCAGGCAGTAGCTACTGCTCACTAAATCCTTTCCTGTTATCAATGATGTCACAAGCCTGCAGAAAAAGATGCTGAAATGAAAGCAAATGTCCTCATGCAGGGTAACTTGTCAATTTGTGTTACACACATTTATGGCCACAAAATGCTAATGTAGCCACAAAAATTGTTATCTAACTAAAATTTGAAATGAGTTTCCGGCACTGAAAATTAATGTTATTCTATTACAAGCATTTCTCAGGAAAGTTTGCTAGCTACCCTAGAGTACTGGGGCCTGTTGCACAAGATATACGCAAGTTCAGATGTAAGCTAGTTGTAATTTAGGTGTTTACTAAAATAAAGTTTACCCACTAACTCAAACCAAGTTGTACCACACAAACTAGTCATGACATCAAACCTAAAGCAATTGTAGTAGTAGTAATATAAGAATAGCATTAGCTTGTCCAAGTATACAGTGTATCTACAATAACAGCTTCTTTGTTATCCTATTAGCATTGACCGCTACATGGCATAATTTGACTAGTGGCCTCCCTGTCACTCAACATTAGCGTTACATTACATGAATAGCATTAACCCGAAACACAAATTCTCAATGCATGTCATTACACTTAACAAAAAAGAAGCAGGTAATTGTGGCTGAATGCACATGACTGCTACCAAGTTATTCTGGATTTTCTTAGGTTTGCGTTGCTGCAGTGACTTGTTTGTGTTTTTGTTTGTTGGATACAGCTACACGTTACTTTGTAACCGATTTACACATTACTTTGGCTCTACTAGTTAAGATATTCCTAAAGTTTGACTAGTGCAAGCCAATTAAGTTTTTAGTTAGCGTGAAACTATCTACTTGTTACAAACTTAGTAACAGGTTTAGCTTGGCCAGCTTGAAGCTATGGCCAGCTTCATAATAAAATGATCTAAAATGCCTGCATCAACAGAGCTGTAAAAGTTCTGTCGCTGTGCATTTGCTGTCTACAGTAGCTTTACTTAGTTTGCAAGTGCTATAAGGCAAAGCACCTAATTCCTATATCTAGCTATGCTAGGCTAAAGAAGCCACTTTTTTCCCATTAGCTTTAGCAACTCAATTTTAACCTGACACAGTCAGCTGATCTTATGGAGTGTTATTGAAAGCCACTTAACGGCCGGACCAATCAACATCTTTTGAGGAACTATAGGCATGGCTTAGGTGAGGATGATGACAGAAATAACAGGACATGAACACAGATTTTCCTTACAAAAACGGTAAGAATCGTGTACCAACATGCTAAGAAGCCCACCATCACAGTTACTGCTGTTTGTTTTGGCGCTCTCATACAAAAAGTACGGTTGGTTGGTCTGTCTGATTAGATAAATTAGCTAATCACAGATGGTTGATTGAATCTCCTATGATGTATTTTTGTGAACAGCCCTTGCTGCCGCCCGGGTTGAACAGTGTGAACAACAAAAACCAATGTGTATATATGAGTAAATCAGAACATGGCTGTGCCAGGCAAGCTCAAACTTACCACATGGAGAAATGCAGAGTGCTTTCAGATATCAATACCACTATTAGTTCCGGCTGCTAGGCTAATACTGTAGCCATCTTTTAGCTGTATTAATGAGGCAACTGCCAATATTAGCACTGCAAATAATGCTTGATGTAATCAAAATTTGTTCATAAATAAGGTTTTTACCTGTCCATTGAAAAAACTATTCTTGAGATCTTACCACTGAACAAAGGCAGAGCTGATGTTTATTCTCATTTTTCTCATTTGATTGCAGTACTTTTCAGTCTCCTTTTGTGCTCGGAGACGTTCAAAACATCTCATTCTTTTTCACGGACAGATAAAGGTAGAGGCAGTGAAGTCGATTCCTGCACAGCTGTTTCTTCTGTGCTACACTTAACCTCCCACAATCAAAAGCAGTCCGTAGATCAGTTTCTTGTCCTTGTTTACCTTATAGATAAAAACACATCAATTTCTGTGCACAAAGAAATTTTCCTGCCACTGGTAATACAGTATTTTACCATGAAAAAGTTGCATAATGTATCTTTAAGCACCATCACTGGTGTAATTATCTCTTTTTTTATCTCTGGATGTACCAAATACACAAGAGCCCTTCTTCAGGCTAGTCCAATAAAGTAGTCTTGCTATTGCTGTAAAATTGGAATGAATGGGAAATAAATACTTGCAGCTAAAAAACTATTTACTTAAAATTGAGTGGTCCTGTTTCCAAGTATGCTTTACTAGTGTGAGTGTAATTCTCATGGGCAGACAGCGGCAGCTTGCTTTCGCCTCTTTGTATGGGCAGAGTTTGCTTTTGGAGAACAAAAGTTTCATTACCCATCCCTCCCTCAAACAATGGTTGAATATGGTGGCTATTAATTATTTCTAGCCAGGTAGAGTAAGGTCTTCACCTGCTCAATATGAAAAGTGCCCTGAGATAACCTCTGTCATGATTTGGCGCTATATAAATAAAATTGACTTGACTTGACTTGACTTATTCTGAAGATTGTCAGTGCAGTCTCAATGAGCACAGCAGTGTCAAACTCCTTTTTTTTTTTTTAAATCATCAACTGTGTCTGCTTGTCAGTGTGTGTATCTGCTTTGGCCCTGACTACCTCAATGAGTGAAAGACTAATCAGAAAGGAGAGGGAAATTAAGGGAGGACTGATTAAGATGATGGCTGTATGACACTGGATACATTTTTTTTACTGGTGCGGTGTATGCTGTATGCAGCTCTATCTCATCTTAATTTATAATCAAAGCCTATGCCTATAGAATGTTTAACGGATATATGTAAAACAACGTGCATTCCATAAGATGCCTGGCATGCTCAGCAGTCCGTGCATTGACTTCAAAGCCCAACATGTATGCAAATCTGTCATCCAATTGTTCCCAAAAAAATAAAACTAATAAATAAATACATTAAAAAAAAGAAAATCACCAAGAAAGTCTTCAAAGAAAGGAAGTGTTTAAAAGGTGTTTAAAAGTTTAAAGTTGGAATGACAACAGTTGTTGTCAGTTGTTGTTTGTTGCATTTTTGGATTTAGTTATTTAACAATGAAACAGCATTTGACAACATTTTGTTTCCTTAAAGGAATACTCCAACGATTTGGGCAAAATACCCTTTTTCCAATTTACCTAGACTAAGACAAGATGTTCGATACCATTTTCACCTCTGTACGTCCACTGGTTCAGTACTGATGGTTAGCATGTTGTGTTAGCTTAGCATAAAGACTTAAATAAGACAGCTTGGAGTTGCTGTAAGGTTTATTTTTTGACTTTGACAGAGCTAGGCTAATGACTCCTGTAGACTTCAAGTCTTTATGCTGAGCTAACATAAAATGCTATCCATCAGAACCAAACCAGTGGACGTAGAGAGGTGAAAATGGTATCGAACATCTTGTTTCACTCTAGGTAAGTCAGAAAAGGGTATTTTGCCCAAAATGTTGGAGTATTCCTTTAATTTGTGGTATTTCCTGTTGAAAAGGGATGTAAGGGTTGGCCATAATGGAGGGAAGGATCAATTTAAAATGTAAGCCAATGAGAGATCAGTTAGGTAGAGACAGGCAGTTCTATTTGAGAGGCAAACAGGTAGAGGGGCGGGACGGTTCAAAATTTCGTGATGTTTTGTTGGTTGTAATTTTTATTTACACCTACTGGTACAGCATGAGGTCATTATTAAAGATACACAAAACTGAGTTTTGGTAAGCTGTCATCCTGCCATGCTAGAGATTTTGTCGTGGGTGGAAATCAAAACAAATCTGATTCCAGTTCATGTAGCTTACCTTTAAGCTATGCATGATGGACTGGTGGTCATTCCAGTGAAAAACACACAAAGCAACAGCAGAATATTATCCTCTCCTTATACCCATAAAAGCATATGTCAAATGGGCTTAAATGACATTGTTAAATCAAACCACACAAAACATTCTTGGCGTGAGTGCGCCTTAAAATTGGACCACAGGACAAGTGACTAACAGCTGAGGAGGGATTTACAGCAGTGTTGGTGGCACTGTAAAAGGATTTTGTTCCTCCCTTTAAAAAAAACGGAGGCAGGGAATCAGGAGGACAAACAATGACACAAATGACATCAAAGCTGAAGAATAACATTTGCGCCTCAAATCATGCCAAATAACAAGACCATTTACAGCAGGTCCTTAATGAGAGCCTAACAACACAGTCTACAAGCAACACATTCTCTTAAAATGTGGCTTTGGCTGGGTTAAATGCATCATTGTGCTTCTTGGTGGCACACAGGCCTTTAATAACCAAAGGATATAGCCCACAGGATATACGATTCGCTCCACTTGTTCTCAACAAGCAGGATGAGAGGGAACACAGACATAAAGATACTGACACTGCCCAATCTGGCCAGTCCATTATAGAGAGGGCAGAGAAAAGCAATAGAGTTGGATAAGTCTTCTAATCTCAGCCTCTGCTAGGGAAAAAAAACACTGAGTGAAAAGACTTTAACAATGGCTTGGAGAGCTCCAAGTAAGACATGTTTTTATGATGAGGGATTCTAAAAAGAATTGGCACAAAAAAAGAATATCTGATTTGTTTTCTTCTAGAGTGCTTGGTAGGCACACAACCACATACACTGTCTTAAAAGCACATGTTGTCAGCCAAATGGAAAAAAGCAGCCAGTTAGGGGGCGGGGGGGGTTAGCAGAATGAAATACCCCTTCAAATCCCATTTGGTGGCATCTGGTGCCATTTCAGTGCTTTGAATACTTTCCAAACTGTAAGTGAAATGATTAATACTTAATTCATACTTTCCTTAGCATGCTTATTTGGCTAAAGCTGTAGTGTGATGATCTGGCAAGAGCTGTTCATCATATTTCAGACCATGCCCCTGTTTCCCAGGAACAAGAGCTGCTTTTTTATTCTTCTTTCATGGTAACACGACTTAGATTTAAATTTAAAATAATTAAAATAGCATTTAAAGATGCACATTGTGAGATTTAAGCTCTGAAACATCTCTGACATATAATCATAAACTGGGAAGGATAAATAAATGAACAGCATCCATGAACGGCACTAATAAAATGTGGTGGCTAGGAACACAAAAACACCACTTGATTCATAAACAATGTATAGGCTTGGCCAAATAGATCTATAGGTAGCTAACAGTGTCAGAGGCAATATTCACACGCAAATGTTGACTAGAGTATTTTTTTTAAACGGCAGCTGCACAATACAATGGAGAATGAAAAGTAGGGAGCAGCAAGGGGACAGCATGCGACAAATGTCCCAAGTAGCATTACAAACATTACATAACAAAGTATTTTTAAGGGCATGTTGACAACAAGAAGGCTTGGAGCAGTTTATTTGAACGCTGAAGCCTTTACTCCTTTAGTTCAGCTCATTTTGCCAGGTGAAAACCCAAATTCCAGTGGGAAGAAAATAACCACAATGAAATGACTAAAAATGCCCCCACACCCAGCCAACCCTCTCAGAACACCACTCTCCTTAGAAAAAAAAACCTCAAACCTCCCAATTCCTCAATAGCACTTTTACAAAGAGTATCCAGATACTAAACTGTTCCCCGTCACTGTAGCAGTACCTGATCTGACAGTGACATTTATCTGTCTACCCGTGCACCTGTCACTTCACATTCAATGGATTTTAGCACTTTATGTGGGGTAAGGATTATGTGTTTTTCTGTAAAGTCATGTTTTCCTTTTTACTGTTGAATCTTCTTTTAACCTTGTGCATATTGAGCACATGGCAAAAATTCTTAACCAACTCTGTTGGTATGGCAATAGTGTATTAAAGGTGCAAAGTTTTCAAAGGTCAATTTCAGTGAGGACCATTTAATAGTCTAGTGTTTTGGGCAAAATACCCTTTTTCCGACTTAGCCAAGCTGAGACAAGATGTTCGTACTATTTTCATCTCTGTAGGTCCACTGGTTCAGTTCCTATGGTAGGATTTTGTGTTAGCTTAGCATAAAGACTTTAAGTCTACAGGCATCATTAGCCTAGCTTGAGTAAATAAGACAGCTTTGGGGTTGCTAAGCTTTATTTTTTCACTTTGATGGAGCTAGGTTAATGACCCCTGTACACCTCAAGTCTTTATGCTAAGCTAACACGAAAGGCTAATTTGGTAAGTCAGAAAGAGGGTATTTTGACTAAAACAATGGAGTATTCCTTTACACTCACGTGAGCACAAGATTTGATGGTTGAGTCTACATGGTTCTCATCGCAGTCCAACTTGCTGATAGATTATGTGATTATTTCACGTTTTTGTTAGCTGAGTCTATAAGGTCCTCACTTCAACTCTCTGCAAATTTGCAAATCTCAAATCAGTCCTCAGTCAAAATGCAAGGTTTTATTGGTACAAGGGAGGCAGTTGATATTAACACCCATGCCTAGCATAGGAAAATAAACCAGGAACAGTCTGTAGTGATGCTTGTAATTCAGCTATTTCTTTGTGTGTTCTTAAACAACAAAACCAGTGTAACTTGTTTTGTTTCCTATTGCTACTAATGCCTATGAAGAGCCTAACCAAATTAATCCTGCCTGTTCTACTGCAGCACAGTCAGAATTGTCTTATAGTGTGCTGTACTGAAAAAACAGTCACAAAGCATACTTCCTGTCTGCTCCTACAGTTTTCTTTCTTGTGAGTTTGTTTACTAAGGAAGTAAGCCACTGTAGGTAATGATGGCTGTACTGTGAGCTTCCTGTTTTCAAAAAGGAGATACATCATGGTTTTTGAAGGCTTTAACAACTGCCCACTGGATTGTGCTGAAGCCCAGCGAGAAGATGCAGTGGTTAAGTTCCTCAATACTGAATCTGAATTTAATGGGGTCAGGTTTCAAGAAAAAGCAGACCTATCCTTTAAGGCAGAGTGGAAGACAACGTGCAGCTCGAGACACGCATTGATCGATTTACTTTAAATTCTTGCAGAAGAATTAGGAAGAAACAGATTTGAAATGATGGGTGTCATTTGTCAGTGCAGCAGTAAGTCTCTGAGAGCTGCTTTTAATGAATTTTTTGAAAACAATGGGAGCCTATGACTGTGGGCAGGTGAGGCAAACCTACAGTAGAACAGACTGTGGCATAAAGATGTGTGAGTTCAGACACTTCATGGCCAATACAGGTTACAAATTACATTGGTATCATTAACTAGTAACAAAGCAGAGACAATTTAGAGGGCAGGCAAGTCCAGCATGCTAACCTACAGTTACAAGGGACAAAATAAACTTCCACAATGCTTGAAGAAACATAAATGTAGCTGTGAAGACCCTCAGGTTTCAGCTTTTCAATACTGGTAGCCATTCCAGCTGGTCAGGTGGAATTAGCTGAAATTTGTCTTGGAATTGTCTTCTTTGCGTCTTTGCAGATGCATTCTTACACTTTATGTGGAGGGTATAGCTATCATCCTTATACCTTAAAGGTGTAAGGTTGATAACATGGCCTTTTTCTAAGAGTAACCATAGAGAAAAGATATTAAAGTATAATCACATGATTCAAAGAAAAAGAGCACCACAAAAGTTCAACACATCAGCAATACATCAAAGCATTTCCACTGTGGAATGAGGATGCACTGCCAAGGTTTGACATTGAACCAAATGTGAACCAAACCAAGCGCAATTAAATAAGAGCCCTGCTTTGACTGGTAGACACAAGCATTAAAAGTAATAAAACCCTTGTTTTTTGCCTTTTTACATTTTTTTATGTTTGAATTTTCAAGCCATAAACTGCCCGGGAGCGTTTTGTGAGGAGGCGTCAAGGAGATTTAAGTTCCCTCTCACGACATATGTAGGCTTAGTTGGAGGGTATGAAGAGACGTGAGAGGGGAAGGATTATTAATATGCATCCGACGTATGTCTGGAATGGCAAGGAGAAAGAAAATACATTGAGAACTCCTGCCCCTATGAAATGGGGTCATAATTTAATTTTCTTCTATTGACAAGCTCTTAGTGGTTCTCCAAACAGCTGTCTGGTCGAACATGCACAAGATTGAACTGGGGGAGGACGACTGTGCGTCATTGTGTGCTCAATTCTAAACTTGCTCTTCCTTGGCTGAATTTACATGATAATAAAATGTAGAGTTAATTGCATCCTAATCAAAGACTGGACCGCCGCATTTAGTCTTGCCACTGGTTCAGTCTAGCCGCCGCTTCATCTCTGTCTAGTGAGAAAACATTTACTGAGCCAGACACTTCCACTTACAGACTGCACTGAGGGGCCATTAAACGAAAAGATGATCAAGTCACTAGACAAAGAAAAGTCTAGAGACTTCACTAACTGAATTCACAGAGATGGATGATAAATACTTAAGTGGAAAATGGCGTGCCTTTTTATTGAATCACAGACCAGCACAGGGAAAACCTTTGTCTTTCTTCTACATGCTGCCATTTGATATTCTTTGTAGTTAATAAATGGCAGACAAAGCCTCCGTCTTTACAGTTTGCTGCTTCTCTGTACAGCTTTATCTATGAGGTGCCACAGTGGATGAAAACAATGTCAAATCGCATGCAGTAGAGATGTAAGTACAACGCCAGATGTCACCACACTCAGCACGGGCACGCATGATTTAGCTGTTTCTTCTCCCTACTAATGTTTGTCCCTAGACTTCAACAGTAAATTTAGCCAGCAGAGACAGACATCAGTGACTAGTTTCTTGTTAGCTCTGTAGCAGCAGCCTGACGACTGAAAACTGGTTTGATGGCTCTGACCATTGTTTACTTGAACTTCTGACAGCCAGCTTTGTTCCTCTACAGCTCAAGATTACTTTAAAGCCACACATTCATTATACACAACAGAAAAAGGCTGAGGAGTTACTCACTTGGCATCCATTGATGTGTTCAAGTGACTGCACATTAAGAATTCTGACTACAACCAGTACATATGACAATTAGCTGTTTTATTTTTTATAATCGTAATTTGTCTAAATGCCGTCAGGACGCTGAAATATGGTGGACCAGGTATCTAAAGGGCTGCTGTTCATCAAATTTGTCTGAAAATACGCTTAAATCAAAGCTGATAGTGCACACTTCAACCTCATTTGTGTCACTTCCTGCCGAGAGCATTGATGATTTTAGAGCCAAAACATCAAACAGTGCAGGCTATTGCTTTTGAAATGCATCATACTATTTATACTCAGGCAAACCTTGCAGACAGTTTTTCACTTTTTCATCATCCAACATGGTATACAACCGCGAGGCCGCTCATTTTCATCACAATTATTTTCAACTCATTTGCCTAAACCAACAAGCTGCACTACTAGGCTCTCCTGTATATCAAGTGCCGATAAATCACTGCATAAACAGGCAGATATAAGTTCATTCTGCTACTCAAACAGAGCTAAGGTAACGTAATGGTAAATACAGGGTAGTTCATCTGCTGATAACACGGTTACCAAGTCTAGTTTTTCCATTTATAGTATGGTGACCGTGTACAATTCTATGCATACTCTAAGAAAGAGGTGTAACTTATATTCTATGTGTATGAAGCAATTTCTGAAACATGTAGAACCCTTGTCTTTTACCGTGGAAGAGATGGAAGAGATGAAATGACCGAAAAGATGCTTCACCTATTGTTGTTTACAGTTCTCCCAGAGCTACTTCAATGTCAGTTTGTATCGTCCTAATTTATTTGATGGATGACCACTCGACTTCGTGCATGTTCTGTTTTGTTTTTGTCTATAGCAAGCATCACAAAAACTTTTGAACTACTGCACCAAAGTACTAATCTCACCTCTGATTCATACCTTACATAAAATGCAAGTGTACCCCCAGTAGGCTATCAAACTCTTACACGCCATTAAAAGATGGCGGCTTGATTGCCAAAGGCAATTAGGTTTGCGAGTATCAAACAGACGAGGTATGTCCTTGGAAAGTTGCCAAGTAGTCTATTACAGAATATTGCTTTATGGCTTATATGGGAAGCTACCACAGATTAACGATGGTAGAGAAGATGATCGGAGAACCTTAGGCAACTACCCTAATTCATATGGGGCCTGAAGATAGGTGATTTTTGAAACAGGCATCCAAGGTCACTCCATTTTCAAATGAGCTAATACTTCAGTACTAAGTTCGAACTCTACCTAAAGTAGTTTTCGCACCTGATGTGAACTGTACCTGAGTACACATGAACTGGACTCATGACCACCTTTTCAAGCGGACTAATCTAATGAACTGGACTTTGGAGTCAAGTGTGCTCAGATCCGAGCCTGGGCCTTCTAAAGTGAGCCTGTTTGCTATAAAATAAAGATAATCACCAGCAAGAACAATACCAAAGTGAAACTTTTCAATTTTTAATCTTTTTTCTCAAACAAAAGCAGCCCGATCTAGAGTTCTTGCTACCTGGAAGCCTTTCATGAAATGTGAGCAAATAATTCACAAGTCTGTTCTTAAACACGGCGCCACTGAGATAAGATTAGCCAGTATAGCTGTGAATGAGAGATAAGCGGAAACCAATTCCTCATGTCTTGGGGGCATAGTTCCTGCAGAGTTCCACTGGGCTGACCTGCAGCTGAAGCTTCCTGGAATGCTAGTGGCTACTATTGATCAAAGACGTGATGATGTCACTATACCAGCAGACAATTTGCACACAAAGTACTCTTGTGGAGGCATTTGCCTACTGTACCTTCTGATTTGCCTTTACATGGCAAGTGAAATCTTTGCAATGCAGCCCAAAGACACATTAGCCTGACAAGGTTCCCAGTCTCCATCCTGAGGCTTGGCAGTGGAGGGTTCTCCAGGCTGGTTCTTAGGCTACAGACACTTCCTGAATGGAAGCGAGATGATAGGCAATCTCACAGGGGTCTACAACATGGCTGCCCATCTTCTAGCTGGCAAAGAGCGCAATACAGCAAATATGGAACACCTGCTGTGTGACGAGCAGCTGAGACCCAGAAGGAGGCTTTTCATCTGATTGGAACCAACACGAAGCCCTGGCCATCAACGGAGCTACAGCCTACATCTTTCCAAAAAAGACAAACAAGGGGGGAGGTATCTGTTTTCATATCAAACACATTTAAACAGACTGAAAAAACATGAGGATAAAAAGCTTTATACCCAACCAATGACAAGTGCAGTGACAGACCCGTTTTATTACTCGGGCTGTGTTGGCAAACTTACATCATTTGCCAAGAGATAAGACAACAGTCCTGTTTTTTTTTCCTCACTTCAAATAAACACAGTTCTGGAGCTATGTTATCCAACATTTGCTCCACATAACTATTTACTTTCGAAGTCGGCACACTCAATTACAGTGGAGGGCAAGATGAAAGACAATACTTCAGTTCAAAACACATATCGACCAACATTTTTCGCTGTCAATACTTTAACAACAAAGACTGAGAGAACGCTGTGCAATGTTCAGTGGGGTGCCGTGTTTTGACGGCATGTTATTTTACCCTGACAGCCACACAAGTCCCAATCTTTTCCACTGTTCTTTCTCTGTTTGAGCGTGGAACAATTTCAACGAACTGCCAAACTTGGCAAAAATGAGCAGAGATGTCGGCTAGACATTCTCTTGTGTTCCTCAACACATCTATGCCACAGTCTTCCAATACCCAATAGAATGGGCGCAGTGTAATTTGTCAAGGCAAGAAGAACTCTTGTAAAACTTTCCTCTGACATGGGAAATGGGAATATGAAACAGAGCACGCTCATAAATATGCAACGGGCGTTCTTAGGGCTGACATCGCCTCTGTATTCCCATGCAGATGTGATGTCATTTCATTTTTGACATGGCTATATTAAGCTTGATGCTAATGATACCTTTAAAGACATAAAAAAATAAAACACAGTAGAAGGGTATAAACTGAATATATAAACCTGATCAACAGAGAAAACTCCACTATCCCTTGATTAAAGACAGAGATGATTAATTGATTCTTCAATTAATCAAAGTAGACACTTAACTTGAGCTTTCATCACATTAATCATATTTTTTTTTAAACAGCCCACATTTGTACATAATAACTGATAGGATAATTAAATAACTTCTTTCAGTCTTTTCCTGGACCTGCCAACTTTTATGCACATCAAAGTGCACTGGCATAAATTATGTTAAAACACAAAAGAAAAAGGAAGCTTTCATACAGTTTTTGACACACCAGATAAAAAATGAAATTGCTTGTCCTGGCTTTGAGCAAAGATAACTGACAGTTTCAGAATGTGGAATCAACATGCCAGATGAAGATTACTAAGGTTTTATGCCATATGTAGCACAATCAGCGGCATAGGACATTGTTGGCTGGTGCTGTGACATGAATACACAACAGAGCTACTACAGCTGGCCATCAACTTACACACTCTCCATCCTGTTAGCCGCAAATAATTAGCTTATCTTATTAACAGTAAAGCTTTTTCATGTCAAGGACTTCCATATAAATGCATTTCAGACCACAGACCCCCCAAACCACCCCACGGACCCCTTTCAAGGTCCCCACACACCACTTTGGAAACTACAGACTGAGAAGATTGTGAATATCACAAAAGGCAGCAATGTCCAAATAGCAGCGGGAGATAAGTGTCAGGGGACAATTTGGAAAATGGAAGGACAACTTAAAGTCAATGTAGTTTGAGTAAAGGCTTTTACGCCTACATGCAAAAGAAAAAAAATACAGACATGGCTGACTGTCTGATAGCCAAATGCTGCCGTTTGAATTGTACTTCAGGCACTGAGCTGCGGCTCTTCTCCAGAGCAACTTTCCAGCAAGTCAATTCCCAGGCTTGCGTGGATATCAACTTCAAGTGCTTTTCAATGACTTTCGAGGCTTTCTCTTTGCAAAACTCATGTTTCGAGGTAAGATATAACGCGTCCCAATTCATTTTAGATATTGCAGAGCCCTCATTTATTACTTATGATCTTGTCGAGTCAGGAAATCCTGGTGAAATCATTCATTTTTAAGCCTGCTGCTCTATCGCCAGAAAAATCCATCACAGTTTTCCTCAGGATGTGAAGTGCCAATGCTAGGGCAGAGAGAGCCGAGGTACACTGATGAATTGGAGTGCTATATTTTAATAATAAAAAACAAGTATTTTCAAGGTACTTACAAGTACTTTGAGGTTCAAGGTTTCGAAGTACTTTCCATCTATTCAATTTCAAAAACTTTTAAGGCCTTTTTATTTTTCTCAAATCCAACTTTTCCGGAATTTCAAGGAACTGTGAGCCAGCTAACAAGAAGGTCAAGGATGCCACAGCGCCTTGAAAATGCAGTTTCTAATTTGATAAGCGGTAAATGCTGGGAAAACAAATAAAGTAAGGGGGAAGATAGAAAGGAGAAAGTGGCGAGGTATTTCTTGAAAGGAGAGTTTTCCACTTTCTGAGGGGATGTGGAGTGGACTGCGCCGCTGTAACTGCAGTGAAGAGGCCATTTCACCACTGAGGAGGCACAAAGGGTAAGATTTGACATTAGGTGAAGGGATAACCAGGCCAGTAGTGGCAGAATGTAGAACATGGGCCAGCATGTAGGACTGGACCGTGGCCTGGAGCTACAGGATTCCTTATTGGATTCCTTTGAAGCTTTTGCACACCAGTACTGAGGTTTTGAATTGGAGTCAATACAAGTGCCAGTGGAGCAGTGTGACCTGGGAGAATTCAGGAAGTCTGCTGCATCCAGGATGAGTGAGGCAAGTATTTCAGGAGGGCAGCTGGGTGGGAGTTGCAGTAATCCAGAGGGGCGATGACTAAAGTGTGGACAAGGGGCTGGTGCGGAAGGGGCTGATTCAACGCATGCTGTGGAGGGCAAACCTGCAGGATTTAGCGGTGGATGTGGCACGACAGTAGTTTGTCCATGGGTTTAGGTAAACTATGAATCATACTGGCCTATTTCTTTTTGTACGCATCAGATACCACAACTCCTTTCCCTTACAGCTTATTCAATGTGTGCAATGAATGCGCGAGCTGTTCTAAAAAAAAAAAAAAAGACTATTTTGCTGGATTAAATCAACTCAATTCCATTAATTTTACCCCGTCATCGGCCAATCTGTGAAAATAATGGAAGATGTCCATTCTGTACGCCATTTATCAATTTCTCAGCTCAAATTAAGGAGGTGAGGTATACATTATGCAAAATTTGCTTAAAACCAAACACCTAACTCGAGAACTTGAAATAGCTTTCAAAGCTTTTTTCTCCTAGAGCAGCATTTTCATTCTCTTTCATGTGGAACAACTCTCCTCTGGGGTGGAAAATTGAAATTTTAACAGTAGCAAATCACTGTCCCTAGTATCCTTCTTTTTTTTCCTTCCTCTCCTTGTCTAGTCCAAGACAGCAAATTGACAAAGCAGGATGCACCGCATAAACAACACAAACTATAGGAGATTTCATAATTAAGAGTCATGGCAAAGTCAAAGCTTTAACTGTCGGTGAAATACATACATTACACAAATCCAGATATCAATACTGAGCTGTTGTAGAATGCCCATGGGGTCTATATTCCTAGACAGCTTATTTATCTTGACAAATAAGAATAGTCTAACACTGACTGTGTTCTATATATAGCAGAACTTGTGAGTGAAATATGAACAGAACTCCATCAGTGGGATTGACACCAGAGTAGGAAACAGCTAATAACTCCAGGCTTCTAATTTCACACATGAGGTCTGTGTGGACTGTGGACAAACAGCAACAGACCACAAGTAGCAAACACTATCAGGCAGTTTAATCACAACACCGACAACTGCAGATGGGGAATATTTGTAGTACACGAACTATTTGCAGCACAAGAGCTTCAAATATGTTTTCAACTCTGCGGATTTTGCCATTTAGTACTTTGCGCCAAAAGGACGTTTTATAAACTATCGGTATTGGCAGAACTTTGCTCCGATAGTGGCCGATGGCTGCGCAGCCTCCACCAGTCACACGGGGGCGCATGTCACCTTACTGCACAGAGGCTCCTTGCAGGAGGTGAAGGTAATGCCATTGTGTACCTGAGATTATAAATATTCAAATGAAAGTTATCTTCATATAACACAGCTTTATTCGTTAATTATGAGCATGAGAAGGTTGTTGGTTTTGTTCTATTAGAGTAATGTTATTATCAATACATTAGACTGAAGGCTTACTGCTGCTCTGCCGAAAGCATGCGTCTCTGTTTTGCTAGCAAGCATGGTCGTCAGAATTTAGCTAGTCACAAGAGCAACTCCAGCACAACTATGGGCAAATGAAATTTTAACCTTTGAGAGCCAGTTTAGCTGAAAATGTCTGTGTGCATGTGAAACTCTTGATAATAATCTAAACAACCTGATGTTAGGCCAAAGGCACAGGCTCTGGTAACTGATGAATGCGCAAAATTTGCCTACGTTTTTTACATGTAGGCTAACGTTTCCAACAGAGATAATCGGAAAGCAATTTTCCACTCTATGGAGGGAAAAAAAAAAACTTTAACGCATTAATCTAGCCGTAGGTTAAACCCTTTTTGGTCGTGGGGTAAACGCTGGAATAGTAGACTACACCAAGACTGCCACGTGGCGTTCAAGTCATCTGACCCATTTTCAGTTTAGCTTATTTCTCCTCACAAAAGTTATCCCTCAAATAGCACATCACCACCGATACAAGACCGGCAGGCAGGGAAAAAAGAAACCATTCAGCTCACCAATTTGGCGTTCTCTCTTCTAAATAATCCATCCCGATAACTATCCATTCAGGAATGAAACTGCACACTTAAGGACCCTCCTTATCCTGTCATTAGCCACAGAACAGAACATCTCCTGTTGTAAATATGTTCCAAAAATGTAATCCATCAAATCACACTTCAGGATATTCTACGACGCGCAACAGGTGTCAGCCACAGCACGTGGCCCATCCATGTCGCCTAGTCTAATGACGTAATCCACTGTAGTCCATGAAACCACACTTGAGGATATTCAGTTACCAATCATAAAGTAATCCATCAAATTATACTTTAAGATATTCTCCGAACAGGTCGCGTAACAAGTGTAATCTTGGCCACTCAGCCACAGCGCATCGCCCATTCACGTAAAACATATTCCAACTACGTAATCCACCGATGTAGACGTTCATGTTTAAATTCGGAGTGACAACTGGTTTATGAAAAATGGCATGTGCAAAAGTAGCTACACTAAAGTTACTGCAGAAGTAAAGCGCGTCATGCATGACGACATCACAAGCTCTAGGTGACACTGCGGTGAGAAAAAAGAGAGACTGATATCATGGTGGGAAAAGTGTAATTCGCTTTTTTTATTATGCTAACTTGTTGACACTACTTGAGTTGTGTGTGTTGAATTATGTAGCGTTTTATTACCCGTCTCTCTCCAAACATAGGCCTAATAATTACCAAAAACTTTTGGAATGATATAACTATTTGTTTTAAACTTCAGGAAACTTAACTTTGTCTGAAAGGTGTTATTCAAATTGCAATCTTTAAAAAAAACAACAACAGCAGTATCATTTCCCCCATATTAAAGTCAACTTAAATGTGAACCACATTAATATATTTATTTAGGCATTTATTGCTTTCAATTTGATGTTCACATGCTCAGTGGTCACTCTCATTTTTTATTTTGGTAGTTATTACACTACTTTGACTAAGATGTCCAGTTTAACAGTTATTTGTTTGTAATAAAGTCAATAGATTGTTCATTTCCAACAATGTGCTTTTTTTTTTCCACAGGAAGGGAGGAGGTAGGCGGCTATCTGCTGATTAATTGGCTATCGGCTTTTCCTGCTCCAAACTATCGTTATTACATCAGCCTTTAAAAATCCACTATCAGTTGACCTCTACTTTGCCGGTTTAGAAATACGTGATTTGTGACTTTTCTAGTTTAGAAATCGGAGCTCAACAATTTGACTATAAGCTGTTGAGACTAATAAATGCGAAAAACAAGAAACTGATCACACCATTGGGCCCTCATCATAAGGCTGCAGCTCATACAAGTGGAACATGCATAGTTATGCACCAGATTAGGCTCAATAAACAGATGGTACATGTCCTGTTGAAGGGTTATTATAATTTGTTTGTTGCATATACAACTCCAAGACCCACATTTCTGGATGTCATAAAACTCTCCAGCCATTGAAAACCTGGCATCAGAGCCCCTGAAATGAAGTGAAACACCCATAAATAAATGACACATAATTGGGCCATGATAGTTCAAGTTGTTTTTCTTCTGTCAGTCAAGTTTTTAAATTGGCATGAAGTAATAAGAAGGTTTGTTCATGACTGTTGATCAGTCACCAACTAAATGAAAATACATTTCCCGTTTTCTGAATGGCACTTGAATTCAAGCACATTTTTAACACACTTGTTCCTGAAAGTATTTTGCTAATTTGATTATATATGCTTTTAATTCCTAAAGATACGTGCTGATATTTTATTGCCTATGTCTAATGACGGTTTCCAATTCTTTAAGAGCAACTGCTTTGACCTCTGACACTTAAGTTATAAAATGTTCTGTAATTCAACAGCAAATCTGCAGAAGTCATGAAGGCTTTCTTGCCTTTCTGTGTCTGATCTCTGGGGACAATCAAAATAAATCATGGGACTACACAGTTTTCTATATTTGTGTGCAATATAAATACAATAAGGGAAGAGCAGTAAGGCATTATAAATGTACCAGCAGCAGCCTTTGAGCGTAGGCATGAAGAGATATAGACAACACGTGCCGTTTTGATGGATGCTTTTATAAAAAGCACCTCACTTGAGAGACCTTGAGACTGTGCAATATCAAAAGCACACAGCCACTTCAGGAGACTGAGTGAGTGTCGATCAACAAAGGAACAAAAGCAGTATCATCTGAATGAGCATAAACCTTAGCTTTGGGTGCTGTTTGATCCAAGCTATTGACAGTTAACAAATTAGAAGGCACTCTGAGAGTGCAAACGCTAAACAATTCTCCTTGCTGCTACACACATACATCATTCCTATCATTTAAATTTTAAGTTGAATTCATTTTTTAATCATGCCAACATACGCTTAGGTTTTGAAGTTTATGCCCATTAGTTTCACAGTTATTGCTAAAAATTATGTAAATCCCAAATTACCTCTAAAATCTATCCATCTTCCTTGGCCTAAGGCTTATCTGTCCACTAAATTTCATGGAAATCCATTCGAGCATTTTTGAGCTATTTTGCCAACAGAAAGACAAACAAACTAACAGAAGCAAGAATATAACCTCCTTGGCAGATGTAATAACAGTGGACCCACCACTTAACACTGTGGCACAATCATAGAGGCATTTAATTGGAGTCTATTAAATTTGGCATACTGAGACCTGACAGTGAGAGAAAAAAAAACTGACCAGACTCTGAATCACTACAGAATGCTCAACAACGTCAAACACCTTTGACAAATTATTAAAGAGAACTACACAACACCTTGTGCTCCGATTATATAATATACTGACTCCAAAAAAAGTCACTGTGCTAGACTGCTTTCTGAAGCCTGTCTGACACTTTGAAATGGCATTTGTACATGAAAACACTTTCAACTGGTCATTTACCAGGGTATCTTAGAGCTTAGCGATGACCGATAACGTGGTGAAAGGCATACAATTGCTCAACAGTGGAAAGATCTCACACATTTAATAAAAAAAAGGGCAAAGGCCATCTTCCAGATCTTAAGACGATCATATTGGAGATTAAAGCCACATCCGCATGGGACAAGCACCATGTGGGCACCTCATGTAATTAATGAATAACCTCCCAGCCTCTGCGTTTTGTGAGATGCAACTGCATTATGGAACTGGCTGCAATCACTGGTGATATGGCTGTATAACACCAAGATTTTACAATTACTTTCTGATTTAGCAAATCTGCTGTTTTCACCAATGACAAGAAGTAGAAAGAAACTGTGCTTTGTGGGGGGAAAAAGTTTGATCCATGGCAATTTACACTTTACCAATTAGAGACATGGCAGATTTGCATGGGATTAAAACCACTGGACCTCCCCAGGTAATATTAGTCTCACCTGAAAAGGGCCGAGGATGAGAGTGAAGACCCAGATGCTGAGAAAGAAGATGTGCTGCCAGCTTTAAATCTAAGTTCTTAAGGTCAACTGTTTTTCTAAGACATAATTGTTTTATGGTTCTATATAGAGAAAACTGTATAAAACAAAACTTATCAGTACCAATGTGATACAGGATGTGGATTTCAGTGAACAGGAACACCTTCAATCAATGACCCTGAAGCCATGAAGTCTTAACTGAACCTTTTCAGCAGGGCAGATTATCTGACAGTGTGACGGCCCTTAACAGTACATGGAGGTAACGGTTAAGGATTTCAGCATTTTCTTTGGCCTTGGATTGTTCAGGTTCCCAAGAGTCATTCAGTGTTGCAAAGAGCTAATACGATTAATAATAAGATTTGGCCTTTTTGAGATGTTAGGATTGTGCATTTGCCTAATGAGCTAAAACAACCTTTTTTAATCCTTTGCCAAAGTTTCTCTAGCAAAGCTAACCAGAAAAATCAGCAGTTAACTACCAGATGTCTCTATAGCCCTTCAGTCTACACATAGGGCCAGGTGAATCTTTACCAAAAACTTCAGCAAATCATCACAACAGTAATCCTGTTCCCATCAAAGTAAAAACACTCCTTGTTCAACAAAGCAATTTATATTTCACTTTTAAAGCATGGCTTAGCTTTGAGAAATATGGTACAACTAATGCTACAAAAACACAGTACACAACACATTGTTGTGTAAAGTTCATGAAATTATACCTGTCACTTCAAAACAGTTCATTTTAATAGCTGTCTCTTGTTAGAATATACAAACACACACCTGTGACAATATTAACAGTTAATTTAAGTCATGATATAAAGTTATGATACACAAACACAGTTTACCTCCTAACAGTTAAATACTGATGGGATGACTGAAAATCACCACTCATATCACTACTTTTGTGTTACTTTGAAACTGCTTAGCTGTTCATTAAAGGAATACGCCAATATTTTGAACAAAATGCAATTTTTTCTACATGCCCAGACTGAGACAAGAGGTTCGATACCATTTTCACCTCTGTACGTCCACTGGTTCGGTTCCTATGGGTAGCATTTTGTGTTAGCTTAGCATAAAGATGTGAAGTCTTCAGGTGTCATTAGCCTGGCTCCATAAGAGTGAAAAAATTAATTACACAATGTATCACGTGTGTCTGAAATACAAGCCTTGGAATTTTTATTTAAAAAAAAAAAAAAAAAAAGTAATTTAGGAGAAGTTAGATGGTAAGAACTGTAACTGCTTTAGACTTCACATGTTTATGCTAAGCTAATATGAAATGCCACCCATCAGAACTGAACCAGTGGACGTACAGGGGTGAAAATGGTATTGAACATCTTGTCTCAGTCTGGGTAAGTCGGGAAAAGGGTATTGCTTTAAGAACAAGATTTGATAATAATTATTTGTACACATATTTAGAAACTAGCGAGCAGACCAGCCAGATTACACAATTTTCATATTTTGTCCATGAACCTGAAAATGTGCTACTACATAATAACAAACTTAGAACTTTTTAGAATTTGCTGAATAAAATGTCCTCACCCAGGTCTTTGCTTCCATAACCTACTTCCTGGCACCCTGATTAATAAGAGGCACTTGAGCTGTCTAATGTCCCGCCATAATTACCATGCTATATTAAACATAAGAAGTTATGCAAATTGGGACATTTAAGCTAATTAATGCATTAATGAGCAAATATCTCTAAGTCAGTATACTTGTCTTCACATAACATGAGTGGAAATAATATGAACTCTATAGCTTAAAGCATAGTAGTTTCAAGAAAATCAGTCAATAGAAAGGTAGTCCAGAATCTAATCTGATCATCTGCTCTATATGGGGAGCATTTGTGGTGTAAGAATGCAGTTTCTGAGATGTACTATTCTTGTTCCTGTTCCTGTGTTCACAAGCATGTGTCAATACACACAGGATGGCATAATGTCCCTCATACCGTGAACCACAGTGGAGGGGCGTAATAACACCAATCATGTTGTCAAACTAGGCCACTGCATTTCCAGAAATCTCTCGAAAAAAGCCAATTTGCCTTCTCAACAAAATTGAACCAAGTTTGGAGCAGGTGCATTCGAGGTGGTTTGATACACCACATGGCACTTGTGGTGTGCTTTGGGACACGGACAAAACTGCATGTTTGGCAATGAACACAGCTCTGACTATTCCAGTGTGTTTCTGCCTGAGCACAGAAGCTAGAAAATCTGTGCTGACAGATTATGTCTGCGTTTAACTTAAATGGCCCCTGACCAACCCCGTGGCCTCTGGATTGCAAACTTTGCACTCACAGTAGCAGATGGCAGACTGCATCGATTTACAGTGCAATTGCATGTTTTGTAAAAGTGAGCACTGTGAGTGACAAGCATCCCTATAATTTCTCCAGCCTGGGCAAAATTCACATCAGGGAAACACTACAGCCTCATTGTGATAGGTCTTTGAGGGGCGCATAACAGTCACTTACTAGTCTTTCAAGAAAGACACGTGGCTCCTACAATTTCCAAACACATCCACCTACCTGTCCATGCAGAAGGATATTTGCATCAAGTTGGTCCTCATCACGGACACATCATTTATGTCTACAAAGTCACGTTTGGTGCCATCAGTGTTACGTCATTCCATCATGGTTTGATGTGTTTCTACTAAATTCACCAGGTACAGCAATCTCCCGGCTCACTTTGTTTCCAAGGAGAACAGATTTTCATGAACACTGGGTCGCGACTGGACAAGATAGCTTCCAGTCTGAAGAACTATCCCATTGGAAGATGACATCTTCTGGTTTTGTCACGTCCTCAAATTTTAACGGGCCACATTACAGACTGCATTTCAAGATTGGAGAGGAGAGAGGGGCTGACTTGAGAGACTAGTCGCTTGCCTTCAAACAGTCCCACTTATGGGTCAGATAATAAATTCCACTATGCAAAGAAGTCGAACTCATCAGTTCAGATGTAATTGCAATGTATTATCTCAGTTTCTACAGACTCACCCCCCCCTGCAGTTCAATGGAGAGCCGGAGCCAGTGAATCCCAACCTAGCTTCAAAGCACTGTACAGTCTGGCCTCTTGAGATAGGTTACTATGTCACATTGCATTGGTTATAGTACACTCCCTTCAGGAAGTCTGAAAACATGCTTCCATTGTGCCTGTTTAACCATGCTAAATCATGTTCTGCTCTCGGGTGTTTTGACTCTTTGGTAATTAACCTATTTCCCCTTTCTATCCTTAGCCCACCATATTACTGGAACCATTTATATTGATTTCATTTATAGCGTGCTCCACTTGACACCTCTTGAGGGACCCGTGAGAATTTCTGAGCCATATACCCAGACTGTAGATAGACTCAGCGAGTAACAAATACCTGTGGAGTCAAATCACGTGGCCAGGACAGCAACTGCTGCGGAGAAGAGAAGCAGTGCAGTGGTAAATGGAATGTGGAACAGCCAACTAACTGCATCTAAAATATTTTCCACAGATGCAAACCAAGTGTCAGCACCACTGATGCAACTTCCCAGAAAATTCAGGATTATCCATCAATTTGCATTCTTGGAAAAATTAATAACTCTCTAACAAGTTCTCTGTTTCCTTCCACAGAGACATTATTAAGAGCATCTTAATATGGATTTAATCTTGCCGCAGATGTCCCATGCCATTTTCAAACCACTCTACTGTTTCATGACCCATAAAGGCTTCACAGAGAATGATCATCTCTTTGACCTAAAAATGCATGGTCGTCATTTGTCAACACATGGTGCTTTATAAAGCCTGAATATGCCTCATTGTCTAAAGCATGCTGTTTGGGAGCTAGAGAGTATATATAAAGGATTAATTACCAAACTCATCGAAGTGCTTTCTGTATGTTTAAGTCAGCACTTTTGATTATCATAAGGTAACTGTGCACGATGATACAGCAAATGAGAGTCGCTCACTGGTTCAGCAAAATAACTTAACGACTGAATCCTCTTTCAGGTGATGCAACTCCCCCCTGTTGTTGAAAATGGCAGAGGCTCAAAGTCTAGCTAGAAAAGATCTCAGCTGCCTGCAAGCCAATAACTAATTGGCTGTTTTAGGTAACGGGTTTGAGCAGTCCTAAGGGGAAGCAGTCATCAAAACAAAGCAGCTCTGAGGTGTGTGAAGCCTGTGCCATGGCTCATCCAAAACAGGCCACTGTATTAGTAATAAAAACACATATGTAACAGTTATGAATATTAGGGCAGCAGAAATTGTTGACATTTATAAACAACAGCTATAAAATACACTTTGTCTCTGGAGTATGCATTTTTGTACTAGTATCTTTTTATTTTGCATTTTCCCTTTTCTTTTATATTTTTTCTCTTTTACTTCTACGCATTTCTCATTTTCTTTTTTTGGAACGCACACTGCATTGCATCATATTGTATGAACTGTGCTGTATAAATTGATTTACTGATTATTCAGACATCACTACATGGAACAGAAATGTGAGGCAAACTGCTGCATTTAGGTCAACCCACAGAAACTTCTCCAGTGTTCCAGCATATGGAAGTGAGTGTGATATTCATCATCAATTGCAGGAGATTACATAATGCAATTACAAAAACTAAGGATGCATCTTAAAAATTGCATAATCCCAGTTGCCCTTTGTGAGATTAGTTTATTTCTTCAATTACACTTACCATTACCAATATTGATTATTACTGATATGAATTTGCAGTTTGTTTTTTAGTAAATGGAGTTTACTTCATTTGTTGAACTTGTGTAGGTCTTCTCCACACCTAGGAAAACGCAGGGAGATGGAAAATCATGCACAACTTAGGTGCCAATCATTTCTCAGAGCATTCAGACACTTTCAACAAAACAGATTGACAGGCTGGGTACATTTTTCAGTGTTTGCTCCAGTCATTCATTTGCATCAGGTATTTTAAATCAAACTGGGGTTGGATTAAATTGGCAGTGATTTCTTTTTTTCCCAAACCATGACTTCAAAACATGGATTAAAGCCCATAGTGGAGTTCCAGGGCTGCAGGGCATTTACAGGTGTTTAAAACTTAGTATTTGAACCTCTAAAAACAATTGGAGCTCAGAAAAAAAGAAAGATTTGCCTCAAGAGATTATGAGTGACTTGGGAGATTTGTATCACTCAGGATTGTCATGCTCTAAACAACTGACCTTAATACCCAAATCACCAAGGAGAGCAGGGCCCGAAGCTATCAAGCCTCTCAGAATTTCTACATGATATTACAATTTCAGCCTCTAGCCAACGAGTGACTTGCAATAAAGAGCAACAGCAGAATAAGCTCAAAATCCTGGCTCAACAATATTGCACACAACCTATAATAAGCAGCACAAGAATCAAAGTCACGGCACTTTGGAATAATGTTAAAAGTATGACTGTATGAAGCACTGGTTTTCTACATGCATGAACATGCATGAGTGTTATCTGTGAGATCCTTGTTTTTGTTTTATTGTCTTTTGTCTCCATCTTTGGTGCTAAGTGCTCATTGCTGTTGTGTTTCTGCACTGCATTTAAAGGAATACTCCAACATTTTGGGCAAAATACCCTTTTTCTGACTTACTCAGACTGACACAAAATCTTCAATACCATTTTCACCTCTGTACATCCACTGGTTCGGCTTCTATAGTTAGCATTTTCTGTTAGCTTAGCTTCAAGATTTGACGTCTACAGGAGTCATTAGCCTTAGTTAGATGGTAGGAACTATAACTGCTGAACAACTCCTGTTTTTTAAAAAAGACATGTATTTCAAATATACATGATACATTGTATAAATAAGACAGCTTCAGAGTTGCTGTATGGTTTATTTTTTTCACTTTGACCGAGCTAGGCTAATGACTCCTGTAGACTCCAAGTCTTTATGCTAAGCTAACACGAAATTCTACCCATCGGGACCCACCTGGTGAACGTACAGAGGTGAAAATGGTATCAAATGTTTTGTCTCAATCTGGATAAGTCGGAAAAAGTGTATTTTGCCCAAAACGGAGTACTCCTTTAACCTGTCAATCAAACAGTTTGGCTAAATTGTCTTTTTCCTTGGATTTTCTGTTGATGAAGTTTGAGTTTCCATAAGTGCCTGCTAACTACCTAGTTCTTCCTCTGTTGATTCCAATCAAACAAAAAACATGAAACACACCCTGTGCACCAGAGAATTTTACCCAGGAAGGACCTTTTCTTTATTCCTACTCCAGGCCCCCTAATGTGAGGGACTTCCTGGTTTGGGCCGACACTTTCCTCTCCCAGAAAAGAGTACACCTTGATGGGGTGACTGGTTTCTTTCCTTGTCGTTCTTGTGTGGCATGCAAGAATGCTAAGAAATGCACAAGTCTGTCTAGCTCTGTCACTGGTAAATCATACAACATAAGACAGTTCCTCACATGCGGTTCATCCAATGTGATTTATCTTACTTCCCGCCCCTGCAATCTCTAGTATATGGGAAAAACAAGCAAATCTGTCAAAACTCCCTTGAACATTAGTGCCATTAGTAGGGATGTGCATATCGATCCAGAAATATCGATACTTCCGATCTGGACGTGTTTTTTTTAGAATTGATCCTCACATCAAAATATCAATCCCAAGTGTTCGCTTTAACAAGAAATGTTAATATTTTTATGACACCAAATTTGTATTTGATTCTAAAAGAGTGAAAAGTGAAATTTGTAGCCAATAATTGCGTAGGATATAGGAACTACTTTTCCTTCCAGCTGCCGCTCTCGTCCCACTCACAATATACACGCTGATACGCACACAAGCACACCAGCAGAAAGACGTCAGTCACAGAGGAGACACGCAGAGAACGTGGGTATGAGGCGAATGCAGCTCTGCTGTAATGGCAGAAAGAAAAAGAAGCATCTTTTGGAGTTAGTTCACTCCAGTAAACTCCAATGAAGCACAATGTGACATGTCGAAAGTCGAAAAAGAAGTAAATAGAAGTCAGAGCAACTGTTGTTAACTTTCATATTTTTTGAGAGATTTTATTATTATTATTTTTTTATATCACTTAAAGGGTAGTTGATTTGCCCAGATTTTCAATTGTGCTTGCTGTGATTAAGCAGCTGTTCTTATTTTATTATTTTTATTTATCACATGAGGGTGTTCGATTTGCCCAGATTTTCATCTGACCTGTGTCATATGATTGCTGTGATTAAAGAGAAAACGAAGTCTGATCTTTGGGAGCTTATTTAATTCTTATAAAAATAAAATATATACAGCATGAATAAAAAATATATTTTTTATGATTACATTTACAAATGTTCATTGTAGAAGTCATCATTTTCATATACACAAGCAGACATTTAAAGTATCAGTATCGGTATCGGGATACTAGCCTTGGTATTACTTGGTATGGGATCGAAAGGAAAAATAGCTGTATCGCACATCCCTAGCCCTTAGAGGGAGGCTGTTAAAGTGATGTGGTAGTTTAAGTCAAATATTTGCCTGTATATGTTCCTGAACTCAAGTCTATATATTGCCACTCAGGTTTACTGGTAGCTCCAGTTCTTGCATGCAGATCTTCAGTTTTTCACCTCTTCGTTCATGTATTCAGAAAGCGACTCTCAAAAGCGCAGTTTTAACTAAAGTATGAAAAAGTTACAAACATGACAAAGAGTATCAGATAAGGAAGCTGTGGTCTAATAGGTTTTCAATGCTGACTGCTGAATTTTCATAACTTTTTTGAATGAGGAAGTAGATCCAGTCTTGACTGAACTGGATCTCCTTTCTAAAAAATGTTATAGAAATTCCTTGTCCCATCCATGGGGAAATGCAGGCAGAATGCAGGCGGATCTTCTACCTTTAAACCCTTATAGTCCTGAGGCCTAAATGAGGATGTTGTTATCCTATGTAATGCATTCATGTTCATGGATGTCATAACACATATGTTTATGTTTTTCCCTTTTTGTGCAGTACCATTTGGGTCCACCCCCTTTATTCTAGATCGGGGCCTGATGTATTCCATCTATTAAAGTATTCTTACCACCCTCCCTGGAGGATATAGTGATTGCACACCAGGCCGCTGTTGGGCCTTCCTTCCTGTGATTTTCCCTGTCTATATACAGTATTGGCTGATTGGCTGGTGTTGCCTTTGGTCTTCAGAACTGATGGTGGTCTCTTAACATTTTCTTTTGTGAGCACCTGTTAATTTTTGTACTTTTTATCAGCTTGTCACTAGGTAGATAATTTTTTTTGCTAATTGTTGAATCAGTTGGCCTCTTTAATGGATGTTCTTTTTTCCCTTTACAGTGTGCGAGTTCTCTCTGATCCTCTTCAGAAAGAAATCCTCTGTCTGGCAGGTAAAGACCTACCAGATGCAGTGTTAAGAAGGGCAAATGTAAAAGCTTTCATGAAATGGCTGCAAGTCGGTTCACTATTGTGTTATATCAACCTGCAGAAGAGAGACTTTATTTACGTGAATATGTACCAGATTGTCACTTTAACAAACTGACGTATTGGGTACATGACCCAGGGATCCAGCAACCCCAAAAGAGTAGCAGCACTGCATTCAGTGTGTGCAATATCAAAAAATAAAAATAAAAAATAAATAATTCTGCCATATTCATGTAGGCTGAGGCAAAGCCCATTTTCAGTTCAAATAAAATATGCTATAATTATTTCACTTGCTATAATTATAGAAAATACATTTGTAAAGATAATGCACCCAATATAGATGATTATAATAATACTGAGTTTGTGATTTAATTTGTGACCACTTCATATGAATCTCAGCTGCTAATACATAAATCCTGCTAACTGCATTTGTATTGCGTCTGTGTTTCTTGCATTATCTTTGAAAGTAGCTTTCCAGACATTAAATTGGCCTCAAGACAGCATCCTCTGCCAGCTCTGAACAAGTTAAAACACCTCAGGAGAGTCACTACTTCCCACTGAGATATGACCAATTTCATTAGACAGCAGTGTTGATAATATGACTATACCCTTGTGTAGAAGCAGGAGACAATTAGCATCACTCACAATTTCCAGGCATCTATGAGTGATGTGATTGTCTAAGATGGTTAATTACTGGTCCAAACCTTTTGGCAGCAGATCTCAGTTTATTTCAGGGCTCCTGGAGCATATGTATTTCACTGCCGGGCGCTTAATCAATTTGCTTTTGCTAGAAGTTTTCACAGAGGTGTCCCAATTTGGAAAACAGACACCTCTCAGTTTTGTCCCAGATGAGAACTACAATTCCTAGGGGGGGTTCCTTTGGCATTTAAAGAATCTTATATATTCAGAGGAAGCTTTTGTGCATTTGAAGAACGGAATAAAGTACCATTCTGGGACGGCTTT